>MU614689.1:0-49719 GCA_025201725.1 Chytriomyces sp. MP71
TCTCCCCCTCTCTCCCTCCCTCCCTCCCTCCCCTGCGGTGGGGACTCGTACTGCGATGGATGCACTCGGACGCAGCAGGCTGGACTACCCACCCACACACCAACCTAACCCACAACTGAAAACCAGGCCTCGCTATTCGGACTCGGCACCTTCGCCGACACTGAGATTGTCTTTGCTAATGAGGCCGAGCGCAAGATGGTCGAGACACGCATCGGCGGAACGGCTCCAGACAAGGACCCAGCAAACGCAAAGGAAAACTCTACTACAACAGACGCTGCCCAGCCACGTAGAATGCGCATGCCCCTCTTCTTGGACGGCGAACCTGTCGCCGGAAAGGTTTTTATGTATTATTTACTTTATATTCATCACATTTATTCTAACGTTACAGAGAAAATAGGTCCTCATTCGCGTACGCGACGCAAAGAAGCTCGATCATCAGGGGATCAAGATTGAGTTTGTTGGAAACATAGGTGACCATCTTCGCCACCCACCCAAGAGACCCTGACCCTCCAATCACCACAACCCTCAAAACAGAACTCTTCAACGACCGCGGCGCACACACTGAATTCATCTCCCTAAGCCAAGAGCTCGCACCCCCGGGCGAACTACGCGTCTCGGGCACCTACGACTTTGAATTCAAAAATGTGGAAAAGCAGTTCGAGAGCTATTATGGCATCAATGTGAAGCTGCGCTATTTTGTGCGCGTGAGTATCGCGCGCCGCATCTCGGACATTGTCAAGGAGCGCGACCTGTGGGTCTACAGCTACCGCATGCCCCCTGACGTCAACCACGGCATCAAAATGGAGGTTGGGATCGAAGATTGTTTGCATATCGAGTTTGAATACAACAAGTCCAAGTAAGTTCTCTTTTTAGTGGATGGAGTCTGGGGGTCGAAGGGCCAAACTTTAAAACGCCCCAAACAACCCAGATACCACCTGCGCGACGTAATTGTAGGCAAAATCTATTTTCTGCTCGTGCGCATCAAAATCAAACATATGGAGCTGAGCATCATTCGCCGCGAAACGACCGGCGTGCCCCCGAATCAGTACAACGAGAGCGAGACCATCACCAAATTTGAAATCATGGACGGCGCGCCCGTGCGTGGCGAGACGATCCCCATTCGTCTCTTTCTGAGTGGCTTCGAGCTCACGCCGACTTACCGCGATGTGAACAAGAAGTTTAGTACGCGCTATTACCTAAATTTGGTGCTGGTGGATGAAGAGAATCGGCGGTACTTTAAGCAGCAAGAGGTTAGATGTTTTTTCTTCTTTGCACCATATCGTTGACAATGCCATTATTTTTTTAAAGATCACCATTTACCGGATCAAGGATGATGGGGATGAGTATCAGCAGATTGCAGGGGGGGCGAGTTCGGCGGGCTTGTCTACGTATACGAAGCCGGCATAAGTTTGGGACTGGGTTTTCCATTTATGGGGAAAATTTGTGTATGCTACTTGTTTAAAAACTGCTCTCTTATTGTTTGTGTGTGCGTCTGGATATCTCTGGATATCGTTTATACTGTCGTGGCCTGGTGGATTCCCCTCTCCGCATTTCTCCTCCCGCATGTCAGTCATTGGGCCGGACCTTAGAAGCAAGATGGGGCGGGTTTATGAGTCATGAATATTGGTGCATCGCCTGCCGAACTTTGTTTTTAGTTGAGCAACATCGTCATTCTGAGGGAGCCTGAGGCTCAGGGTTTGCGACTTCAAATAACGAGATAATGGCCAACGAAATCCACTTTATTATTCAAATTCAGAGACATTAGTGTCGTAATTTACGAAAGAGCTGTATTCCTCAGCGTCGAACGTTTGGACTGTCTCCGCTTGCTCAAGACTTCCATTTTCAACAAAACAGGTGGGATGTTATCAGGCACTTACTCTTGAGTTCTTCGCAATAACACATACATAGCCCCCTTCAAGCCCCTCTTGCTCTTGTGATCGCATACCCCCTGGCTAGCCTACCACTTCAACCTGAGCGTTTTACCAAGGCAGTGCGCGGGGGTCGAATTCAAAAGTCGAATATTATTTTTCAGGATGGACAATTAGGGATAGACCCATTAGAGTTGTGTTAGTTGTTCGAGTGAAGGCTTGGTCAATGTCCGAAACAGATCTGTAGACGCAGGCAACTCACTTATACCAACTGCCTTGTTGGCGATCGTATTGACGGCATACTGAACGTCCGTCAGAAAATGGGTCGGAAAATCATTAACTTGATAGTTTTCAGACGGCCTCGTGCAGGGCGGAATATAAGGGATCCGTGTGATTTGCTTCGTATATCCCTCTGTTGTCTGTGCACATACTCAGAACAGTACGGACACATTTTGGTGGGTAGGAAGTTTACACTTTTCCGACAATTTAGTTTGTTACTGCTCACTTAATGATTGCGATGTTGGCCTTACCCGGTTGGCGTAGTAAATGAGGAATAGCTTGTCACTAGGGAGTAAAACGGGCTCTGGGGCCGTTATAAGTAAACCACTGAACGCGCAGAGCTTAGACCGAAATAGGAACTGTGCGCGTTGCAGTTCGGTTCATAACGAGCCAGATGTTTTATTCGCACCTGCTTCCGTGGCTAAGAGACTGGTGGCAGTCGGCAACGGAGATAGATCGACAACTATTACAATATCAGAAAGTTACCCCAATAAGATGACGAAATAAGATGACGAAGAAGGGAAAAAAAATTCAAACCTGGACCATTTTACCCATTAGTCGGCGACGAAGGGAAAATTCTCCATCTCCCTCTTATCTCATTGAACCCAAACTTGCTCGCGTTGAACTTGCGTTACTCGCCCACACCGTCCATTCCTTGCTGAAAGGCTTGGAGACCACCACGCGCAGGAACCGGCTGACAACCAGGCTATGACAAGCATCATGCGACGCGTCAGGGAATGTTCCATGTACCTGTTTTCAGCTCCTGTTTAAAACTGAAATGGGGGAAGTGCAAGTTTTCGTCGAGAATTGGAAATCAAATTGGAAATTTGCAGTTCGCCTTCAATTTGAAATATGCGTCCTTCAAAAGAGCTCGTCCCTCTCCATAACTGCTCCAAACAAAGAAAATTGAACAATGACCACTCCAACATTCGAAAGCCTCGCTGCGACAACCAGCGCGCACGAGTTCTTTGCCATTCTTTGCTACCCACTTGAGTCTTTCAAAAGTCCGGCTTCGCCTGAAGGACGCTCTACTTTTCACGCTCACTACGTCTACCTTGACAAGTTGCGTACCGCAGGCAAACTCGCTTTTGCGGGACCCATCAACGCGCCAGTTCCCGGTCAGCCACCCATTCACACTCCCGGTGCTCCTGGAGGAATGATAATCATTCGGGCAGCGGATAAAACGGAGGCAGAGAAGATTGCGTTTGAGGATCCGTATCACGCAGAGGGCCAGCGTCGCAACGATGTGCACTCTTGGCGCCTGGCTTGGTCTCACAATGAATTGGCACCTGCCCTCGCATCCACTTTTTCAAATATCTGAGATGTGTGCCCAATTTTATTTGACGTCACTCTTCATGAAATAAAAACAATATTCCCTAAATTCTCTCACATGAGAATCCGGATTTATTTCCTGACGATTTATGGCAAGTCACAGTAAGTACCGTTATTGGAGGCCTGGCAAACCTGATCGGAAGGGCAATCCGTTACGATCCACTTTCCTTTTTGGCACTTGGCCAGCGCTGTGGCAGCACACGTGAGGTATCCGCTTTTCTTTGAACATTTCTTTCCGCCCTTGATCTGAGGGAAAAAGGGTCATTAGTATACATCAGAAAATTATCGACAAACTAAACTCTTGGGTCCTTCGCCAAACACGCATGCATCGCACTCATCAAACTCCTCTTACTTGTCGGATCGCGTACATCCTGACTTGCTCTCCATGCAAACATTCCCGCAAGACCGTGGTCCCACACATAGTAGCACTTCTCAAGTACACTGTACACGCTATCATACGTGAGCATGTCCTTGGTGAAGGGGTCAATGGCGTAGGTTGCCTTGCTTGCACTGTCCCAGTACTCGGTGCTGTTTTTCCATGGCAGCGTATTGTAATCGCACTGGCCTGATGGGCAGACCGTCTTGTAGAGGTCGCTACCGGATCCACTCTCTGTACTGTTGAGGGCTGTGGTATTACCGTTGATGTCGCTGTACATAGGCACGCCAATGTTGATCTTGTGTGCGGGCACACCATACGAAAGATAGGTTTTGACTGCCAAATCGACGCTAAAGTGGGCATAGGGCTCGACCGAATAAATGTTGCTCTGGGGCCCAGATATAGTGTTACCCCAAGCGCTGCTTTGGAAGTCGTATGTCATGATGTTGAAAAAGTTCAAATACTTGATCATGGCCTTGAAAGGCAGAGGCGCGATGACAGCTGGGTTTGCGGGAACTGTGGCAGAAATTTCAAAGTGAGTGTATCCCGCTTTGTCGAGGCGAGTGCGGAGGAGCTTGAGGAAGGTGGCAAAGTTGGCTGGGTCTTGTGGGGACGCCTGATTGCCCGGCCCAAAGTTGTCCACATTCGTATTTTGCAGGTACTCCCAATCGCTGGTAAAGAGATCTATCACTATACTTTGCGAAGTTTGTAATTTCCTCACATGTCAATGCGGTTGAAAAGGCCCGGAAATCCTTTCAGTACATCCATGATTCCCTCGACAAATTGATTGGCATTGGCAACAGCACTGGAAAAGTACTTGCTTCCATTCCAACCACCAACAGAGAGACCCAGATTGTACTTGTGATGACGTTTCCTGTGGTGATAACCCAATTTACAACTCATCTCGCCAACTTGAAGTGGGAGGAAACCCACAATTTCATTAGCTGGCCGAAGTTCCCAAAGTAAGCCTGATCAGCAGTGTCAGGGTAGACGCTTTTAGGATTGTGTTCGTTGCTCGAGTTGAATACTTGTTGAAAGTCTGAGTATGGATCAATTGACACGGGTACCTCGCTTAAAATGCCAGCTGTCTTATTTCCAATCGTGTAGAAGGCATAGTTCACGTCGGTTAAAACTTGTATTGGGAGATCAGCAACCTGATAATCATTGTACGTGTCCTGAATGCCCATTGTCAGGCGATGAAACCGTAAGTCTATAATGAGTGATTCTAGCCTCACCCAGTTTGCGTGGTAAGCGAGCGATCGCTTTCCACTGGGAAATGTGACTGGCTCTGGGTTGATTGGGGCTGTCCATTCCTTGCTGAAGCGCTTGCTGGCCTCAACGCGTAAGATCACTGAGATGACTAGCAACGAAGTTGCAATATGCTTCATTGTTTCAACTTGATCACTGAAGGTTTCTTTGAAGAACGGGACACCAATCGCGTTGCACCTCCAATCGGCAGATGGTTTTGCGCAGGGTCAAGGCTGTATATCTGGACTAAACATATACTTTTTTCCAGTGCACTAAAGATATAATGAATCTCCACTTTATCACAAAATGCACCTGGGCCCTCCTTTAACTTTTCCTTTCACCTCCCCGCAAGCTATAACTGTCTGATTCAGCAACGGCATTTCTGTACCGTGCTTGATAGCGCTGTTACTGATTGCATACACCACATCCATCCCGCAGACAACTTTTCCAAAGGCCACGTAATTGGGTGAGAGAAAAGACTGGTTGGGCGTGTTAGTAATGAAGAACTGCGCCCCGTTCGTGTTCTGTAATGGATTGGTATGGGACACAAGTTTTGCAACTGAGTCAGGGAATACTTACGGGACCGCTGTTAGCCTTAGAACCGGCGAGGTTAGCTGTTGAGGGTTTCAACCGAGTTCAACGAATTATGTGTTTACCATAGCTAGAGTTCCTGGCTTGTCAAAGTCAATCACGTTCAGTTTCTCGTCTGGGAAAGTGCGCCCGTATATGCTGTGGCCGCCATGTCCGTCGCCAGTTTCAAAGTCGCCGCCTTGAATCATAAAGTTTTTGATGACGCGGTGGAAGCGCGTGCCTTTATAGCCATACCTATTGTTAGGGTAGATGAATGAACATAATAGGGGGGAAGTGGGGGTACCCGAGTTCGCCAGTGGAGAGCTCAAGAAAATTCTAAGGCGGTATCGTGGGCGATGAAAATACGTGGTTGTGGCTGTACTCACTTTTGCCGTTTTGGGTGTGAGCTTCCCGAACAAGCCAAATACGATTCTGTCACATTCACAATAATGAATATGTTGGAAGAAAGCATTCGTTACCTTCCCAATGGATTTCCAGCACTTTTTACATCAAAGTAGACATAGTTTGTAATGGTGAGGTCGTGACGCGACGCTTTGACCTGGAGTAGCCCAGCGAGTGTGAGTAGACTGGAAATCAGATGCATTGTTTGCGTTGAAATGTTGCCATTGTTTATCAGAGTCAGAATGGAGACTTTCAGTTCTGCTATTTATGACATCGCCTTTAAGTGAGGGAAATAGGGGAAGGGAGAGTGCGGCGATGAAATTGCACCCAGAAAAAGCTGTCACCGCCTCTCCACCTGCACCCCCGACCTGTCCAGATGCTTAACATCATGTCCATGAAGAAGAAGGCTGCAGCTGACGCAGCAGCCGGTGGTTCCAAAGCCAAAACCTCCGCCGCACGAATCCGGCTCCAAAAAGGTCCTCCACGCACAACTTGTTGCACCATACCCACGGCTCCCTGTTCACACACAACAACCTACAAACAGATATGGGGGACCTGGGCAGCCTTCCGCGCACTATGACCATGAGCTTCCCGGACCCCAACGATATGTTCAACTTTTTCCTCACTATCACACCCGATGACGGTGAGCTCCTTCTCTTGCACAAACTGTAGCTGACGGAGGATTTTCGTAAACCTGTGACCATTAGGGTTCTATAAAGGCGGCGTGTTTAAGTTCTCGTTCAAGATTAAGGAGGGGTATCCGCACGAAGCCCCCAAGGTGCTGTGCACGCAGAAGGTGAGAGAACGCGCATGCGCTTTGTATTTCTGTAGAGTCGTCTCTGGTTGGATTTGGTGGGGAAGCCGATATCATAGTGTGGCCGGGTGGCTGTGCACGACAAGGAACAACCGAACCAGGATCATCAAGATGCGTTGGAGAAGTTCTGACTGACAATACTCGACAATTACTTTGCCCGGAATAACTTGTGGTACTCGAAGGGATTTGGGCGGCCTGGCTGGCAAAGGGAATGACGTCGAACTGGATCGAAATCGAACCGAGTACTGCTTCAGCGCGTCCGCCCATGCGCAACTTATTCCGCAACAAAAACTGCATTTGTAATAATAGTGTGTAAGAGACTCATTGAAACAATGCCTCAGATCTACCACCCCAACATTGACCTGGACGGAAACGTGTGCCTCAACATTCTACGCGAGGACTGGAAACCCGTTTTGAACATCAATTCAGTCATGATTGGGCTGCAGTACCTGTTTCTGGAGCCGAACCCAGATGACCCATTGAACAAAGGTGTTGCCTCCACTGAATTTCGCTGTCATGTTTGTCTCAACAAGATGCGTTTGCAAAAACAGAGGCGGCCGTTGTGTTGAGCACAAATCGCCGAGTGTTTGAGCAAAATGTGTACAAATCGATGCGGGGCGGGAGCATTGGAACGGTTGTGTATGACTCTGTCGCGGCGTGAGGACGGAGGCTCGGCTGGATTTGTGGACATGATCAGTGTTGGAGGGGGATTTATTCTAAACGCGGCAACTGCATTCCTCGAGTAAAGAGACAGACACGGCCTTGTTCCAATTGGTTGCATTGCCAACGAGAAAGCGCGTTTCCCAAAAGCAATGTCAGGTCCACCTCCGCCCACGGGCAACTACGGACCGCCGCCGCAGGTCCTTTCAGCGCCTGGACAGCTGGGTCAGCCTGGTACGGAACTGCATTTCAGGCCAATACATCCGAGGTTTTAAAGCGAGTTTGGTGTGTATTTGTTGGGCTGCATGTAGGCTTCCGACCCTCTGGCCCTCCGGGACAATCGCCAGCACCGGGCCAGCCTCCAGTGGGCGGTCCGCAGCTTACGGGTGCACAGAAAAGCTTCGCGCGTCCTCCAATGACGAATCCCAACTATGCAAACATGCATCCGCCCTACAACCCTGCCGCAAACTCCCTTCAGCCTCCACAGCCAAGTGCACCGAACGGATATATTGGAGCACCGATGGGAGGACCTGGCGGACCAGTGGGGCCTAGGCCTGGGCTCCCGCAGGGTCAGGCTATTACGCGGCCTCCAATTGGGGGTGAGCTCCCTTCCATTACTGGGCATTTATTAGTACACACATGATGGGAAAGAGTCGTATGAGTTGAATGAGGAACGGATCGCTTCAAGGGCGCGCGGTCGGCGTCGCTCCTTTCGCATCTGACAACGTCAACAACATGGACTCCACGCGAAACATAAAGTCTAACATTTTGTATTGCAGGCGTTCCTGGCGCAGGACCCGGTTTTGCTCGGCCCCCCTTCAACCCTACTCACGCTGGGCAGCCCTCTCAACAGCAAGCGTCAGGGCCACAGAGGCCACCTGGCGCCATGTCGCCAACTGGAGGACCCGCGCAGAATCCGTATTCGCAGATTCGCCCGGTTTCAGGAGGTTTCGCGAGACCTCCTGGTCCGCCTGGGGGTGAGGCAATGTGACCACAGCGAGCTTTTCTCAATTCCAAACCCAAAGCAGGCGTCATGTCACCTACTCAACAAGCGAATGGGCTTGCTGGAAACATGGCCAGCATGTCTCTTGGACACCAGCCTCCACAACAACCCGTTCAGGGCGCTCATCCACAACATCTTCCACCCCAACAGCAACTGTCGCCCATGGGAGCAGCTATGCCAGGTCCTACGGCTCCGAACGCGTTTGGAGGCGTACCTCCCGGTGGAATCAACCGCCCGCCCTCCTCGGGTGGCGCAGGCGTTCCACCACCTACCACAAGTCGCGCAAAGAGAGTGTACGCTTCTGCGAACAGCGCGCCTCCGAGTGCTATGCCTTCTCCCGGAATGGGGCACTCTTCTGCACCTGGAGCTAGCGGACCTGCATTTGCAGGGGGTGCGCCTGGATTCGGTGGTCCACAGCAGCCTCAACAGCAGTTTGGAGGCATGCAATCATCGCAGCAAGCTGCTGGGGTTCCGGGGCATTCACAACAACCGCAGCAGGCTGGCTACCTTCAGCAGCCTCAGCAGGGATTCAATAAGTTTGCGCCCGCACCTGGGACGCCATTTGGACAGCCACCGGAGCAGCGCCAGGGTCAACCTGGACCCCCGAATCGTTTTAATACAGGCCCTGGAGGGTCAGTAGGCCCGCAGGGACAGCAGCCTCAACAGTCACAGGCGCCACGCAACAAAATTGATCCGAACCAGATTCCGAGCCCGTTGATTGTGCATGAACTTGATCAAGCGAATTATGATGCTGCCGTGTACAGTACAGGGAGTCGCATTGTGCCGCCTCTGGCTGCGACTCGCTTCAAGGTTGCGGACGAAGGTTTGCACTCACCTATCCTCTGAGGTGGACTTTTGCATCAAAGTACCTAACGTTTGAATGAAACTTCAGGAAACTGCAGCCCACGTTTTATGCGTCTGACCACGTACCAGGTCCCAACCACGGACGAAATCCTATCCACGAGCATGCTTCCTATGGGCGCCATCGTGCAGCCGCTCGCGGATCTTGCGCCGGACGAAATGCCAGTGCCCGTGGTGGACTTTGGAGAGGCGGGTCCCCTACGCTGCAGGCGCTGTCGCGCGTACATCAACCCGTGGTTCAACTTTACTGACGGGGGGCGCAAGATGATTTGCAACTTGTGTGGATGCGACACCGAAGGTGCGTCCTCATTTGAGCGTTGTGGCCTACAATATTAGCGAGCGTTGACTCTGGTTCTGCGTGCTTAGTCCCACCTGAGTACTTTTGCAACCTGGACATGAGCGGCCGCCGTATGGACCTTGCCTCGCGTCCGGAGCTGCTTTACGGCGCAGTCGAGTTCCGTGCGAGCAAGGAATACAGCGTGCGTGCGGCCAAGCCGCCTTCGTACGTGTTTGCTATTGACGTGAGCTGGAACAGCGTTAGTTTTGGAATGCTTCGGCATGCTGTGGAGGCGATTCGCGGGCTGATCTATGAAGGAGAGAGTGGTGGGTTGCCGAGAGGGAGTAAAGTCGGTATTTTCACCTTTGATCGGAATGTCCATTTCTACAACTTGAAGGTGAGACATGGCTCGATCCTTGATGGGATTAGGGACTTATATATCTTCATTCAGTCCACTTTGGAGCAACCTCATATGCTCGTTGTACCGGACGTGAACGACATGTTTGTGCCCTTGAATGAAGGATTCCTGGTGGACCCTTGGGAGTCGAGAACAGTGATTGAGAACCTGTTGAACTCGCTTCCGGGACTGTTTGAAGGGAACCGCGTCAGTGAGGCCATGATGGGTGCCGCTGCTCAGGCAGCCATGATAGCCATGGTAATCCCTTTTGGAGTGTATCGAAAGGAACTGACGACGCTATCGGATCTTGCAGAAGGACCTTGGAGGCAAGCTGTTCTTATTCCAGACCTCGCTACCGATGCATGGCCCAGGCGCACTCAAGAACCGTGAAGACGCCAAACTTCTCGGCACTGACAATGAAAAGAAGCTGTACGAACCCCAAGAGTACTTCTGGCGCAAGATGGGCGAGGACTACTCCAAATTTGGCATTTGCGTGGACTTGTTTTTGTTCCCGAACGCGTATATCGACGTTGCCACAGTAGGATGCTTGAGCACGATCACTGGCGGCGACCTGTACGTGTACACCAACTTTGATGCTGGGCGGGATGGGCACAAATTCGTGGAGGATGTCAAAAAAATTGGACGGAGAAACTTTGGTTTTGAAGGCTTACTCCGTGTTCGGTGTTCCGATGGTACGGTGCCTTCTTGCTCCTTCACACATGTGTCGGCTCGTCATAACGCAGGAAAGCTTAGGTCTCGGTGTCTCCCACCACTTTGGGAACTTCTGCATTCGTAGCAGCAACCCAACCGACGTGGAACTTGCCGGTATCGACTCGCAAAAGAGCATCGGTATCGCCTTCAAACACGATCGGAAGCTGGACGAGAATGGATCTTCAGCCTTCCAGGTTGCGCTGCTATACACCAACTTTGAAGGGGATCGTCGCATCCGCGTGTTGAATATGAGTGTACCCAACACAGCAACGCTTGGCAATGTGTTTCGCTGTGCAGAAATGGACACGACGATTACGTATCTGGCCAAAGCAAGTGAGTTCTTGACCGTGGCATTGTGTCCTTTTGACTGCTGTGATCAAAGGTGTCGCGCAAGCGGCGGCTTCTTCATTGAAGGCGGTACGCGACCAGTTGACGGAGAGATGTGTAAAGATTCTGGCTGCTTACCGGAAGCACAGCGCAAGCAACACTTCCCCGGGTCAAGTAAGTTTAATCGGCCCTTACCCGAGGTTTATGGCTCATATCATTTCAAAAGCTCATTTTGCCGGAATCCTTCAAGCTGTACCCACTGTATACCTTGTCGCTCCTGAAGACAAAAGCTTTCCGTGTGGGAATGTTGTCCACCAGCGATGCCCGCATCACAAGTATGCGGAATTTGCGAAACATGGGAGTACCTGAAAGCGTGCCCTTTTTCTATCCAAGGATGTTTGCGCTGCACAACTTGGACCCGGAGGTGAGAGACCCTTCTTCACCTTTTTTAGAATTGTCTGTTCAAATCCCTTTCTTCGTCTCGCAGTTTGGTGCAATGGACGGTAGAAATAACATTCGGTTGCCACCTTGTGTGCGTATTTCTTACGAACGTCTGGATCCTGCGGGAATTTTCTTGCTCGGTTAGTGGTGTGTTTCGCTGTTGCGCTGCTCCTAACATATTCCGGTTCCGCAGAAAACGGAGTGCAGATGTTCTTATGGGTGGGTCGTCAAACGCCGTCGGAGCAGATCCAACAACTATTTGGAGTACCCCGAGTGGAAGAGATTGACATAAAATTGGTGAGGCAGATAAAGTCGGTTTGCCCGGATCAAAGGACTCACTTTACACTCTTCAGCGCCTTTTGCCCGTCCTCGACAACAAGCTCAACAGCAACATCCGTTTGATTCTGCAAATTATTCAGTTAGAGAGGCCACGTTACTTGCAGATTCAGGTCGTTCGCCAACAGCTTGATCCACCTTTGGAGGCTGAATTTGCAAGCTTCCTGACGGAGGATCAGAATCACGACAACATGACCTATGTTGATTTTCTTTGTTTCATTCATAGGTGAGACTGCAGTTGTTCATCCCAAAGTTGCCCTGACCTTGCCCTCTTGCAGAAACATTCAAATGGAAATGTCCAACTAAACTGGATCGTTTCACGCGTTCTTTGTTGTTTTCGTTTTTTGCTCTCTTTTGACTGTTTCCGGGAAGAAAAAAGGTGTAGAGCATGTCAATAGTTCCGTCCTATTATACTGCCGGGAAAGCGAAAGCGCGCCTGTGAAATGCATCTTTATCCTGGACTGCATTAATTGGAGCAATTGAATTTGCGTGTTTGAAGGTAGGGGAAAATAGAGGGAACTCGTTTAACATATTTTTGGCACATATGGTAACGATTATCCATGAATCAGGCCTTGATCAGGGGAAAGAAAACGGTTTCTAGGAGTCGCAAAGTCAAAGACAGTCGATAGGGGAGGACTCTGCTTTGTGTGAGAAATGATGACGCGTTTATTAAAGGCTATATACAGGACAACAGGGAGGCCAGAATCACTCCTTCGACAGAAAGGAGCATTCAACGAACGCGTCCCCGACGGCGTTCTGCACCTCGTCCCCAATCCTCACTTCCACATTCACGCGCTTCTCAAACCACGAAAAGAGGAAGGGCGCCGTGACAAAGGTCTGAATGAACTTGCGCAGCAAGTACGGCAGTTCGGCCAACACGTCGATCACGTCCAGCCGATGGGTGAGGTCCGTCTCCAGCGTCACCTCGCACGCGCGTCCGTCGTCGAGCGTGGTGCCGCGCAGGGAAACGAGCATGCGGGTGGGGTAGTCGTACCCGCTCTTGGCGTCGCGCGCCGAGGCGAGGTGCACGGCCCGGTTGTCCGTGGTGACGGCCACGAGCCGGCCGTCGAGCACCAGACAGCCCTGCGACACGGTCCGCGCTGCGCTGGGCATCTCAAACTGTGGTTGGCAACGTGTCAGCGCGCGGCGGGGCGGGGCGTGGACCCGACCTCGTAGAGCATCACAGCGACGGCGGCTCCTTGCACATCCACAAAGTTCCAACGCGCCGCAGCTTGCGGCTTCACTTGCACGGCGTGGTGGAACAGCCCCTTGCCCGTCGCCTCGCGGGAGACTCCGTCCACCGTGACGGTCCCCGACAGGTCCGCGCGTGGCAGAAAGCAGGCCGAAACGGACCCCTCCTTGTCCGTCCTGCCAAAAAGCACCTTGCCCTCGCCTACCTTGAAGAAGTCGTGCTCCGGGGATGGCGTAAAGGCCACATCCAGCTGCACCTCCTTGCTGAGGATAAAGGTGACATGGTAGATGCGCGTGGTGCGGTCGAACGAGATGGTCATGGGCTCGCAGGTGGCGTTGAGGTTGTTGTTGGAGAGACGGAAGGCGCTGGAGGATTGGTTGAAGGTCTTGCCGTGTTTTGCACCGGACGGGGTGTAGATGCGGCAGGTTGCCTGTTTTCAAAGTGGAAAGAGGTCAATGTTGGAAGACTATGAACTGGGCAGATGCGTTACCCCAATGTTGGGTGACAGACCAAGGGACGAGTACGCCATCTGCACAAAGGCAATGACGCCGTCATCAAAGGTCATGTAGAAGGTCATGGTCTCCGAGGCACCACTCGAGGGGCATTTCCAAGCGAGGTCTTCGTCAGTGGCCTTGGTGTGCACAGCGGGCAACGCGTCGCTGCGGGAGAACGTGGCATCGACGCCAGAGTCCTGCTTGGTTGGCAGAGGCTTGGTGCTGACGGCGGAGTTCTTCAAAGTCCAGTTGCTGAGCATTGTGTCGTGGGATTGGCGGATCTTTGGTAGCAGGGCGCGATACAGGTGGATGGCAAGGGTGGCCGGTGCCAGGTTTTTGAAGTTGATTGCAGACTGGAGGGCAACGAATTCAAATAGTTGGGTGGCACGGCGGGCGCGGTGCATGTTGATTGGTGGGGCAAAGGCGGGTTTTCAAGTGGTTGGATACAGTGACGGCGGGACGGTCAACCATCTGTCACACCCTAAAAATAGAAATCCGAAAATCTCCTGTTCTTTATGACGGTCATTCATGTATATAAAACCAGCGGAAGGGGTGCACCTGTCCCAAAAAACTTGAGGAATTCCGATTTCTGTAGCCAGAGACAGTACAAAAAAGGAGGAGATGGTCAGTGATATACACTTTTTCATTGTGAGCAAGCATCAAACCACTTCGCATTCTGTGAACTAAGCACAAGTCATTCCTGGACCCATCTCGCTGAATCCCTTTGATCAGCTCGTCTTTTCATTAATGGGACACCTGTGAAGCTTTGGACTGGATGCTCTCATGTGACGCGTTCCCTTCCTTGTGAGTATGATATTCGGTGATCACAGACACATTTTTATTCTTTTGACATTGGCTCAAGGCACTTTCTTCCCTTCTGGCAAGAAAATAGCGTCTCTTTTCTTTTGTTCGCTCAAGTCAAGAAATATCATCCTTTTTGTTTAAATCATTCTTTATTCTGGCAGCTCACACTAGCCTCTGGGATGCCAGCATAATGGATTCCAAGAGTCCCATTGTTTTGGTAAGCTGCTCCTGCACAGACAGCTCAACCTGTACCCGCGTCCGCAGCTTCAAGAATAGCTCATCAATCAACACGGATTGACCAATCACGGGCGTATACATGTCTGTTGAACAAAGTCCAGATCAGAAAAGATACACAATAGAAAAGATTCTCACCCAAAATGACCTCAGCCACATGAATCAAGAGTGTCGTGTACCGAGGCTGAATCAAATTCTTGATAATGAAGGTGGTAATATCCACCAAGGCCACATCATCTCGACCCCCCAACGCGATCGCAAGGCCGCCACGGTGCACGAGCTCCTCCAACAGACTCACCACCACAATGGGCATGTGATTTGCCCCGCCCAGCACAGAGTCCAGCGCCTTGCCATACTCGAACCGCCGCAGGAACTGGTCATATTCCTTCATCTTGCGCCGCCGTTTCTCGTCCACGACTAGATCCTCGGCCTCGGCGCGGTGCGCACCGCCTCGGCGGAAGAAGGCGCGCGTGCCACCGCGCGGTTGGAGGAGCGCGTCCTGGCGCGCGCGTGCCCGCACGAGATCTTCCGTTTTGACGACACGCTGGCGGATGCTGAGGAGGCCTGTTGCCATACCGACGACGAGGTGCGTGTCGTCGGAGCTGACGGCCATGCTGAGGATGGGGGCGGGGTACTTGATGCTGTGGCCGACGCGGTAGTCTTCGAGGTTATAAACTTTGACTTGGTTGTCGAGACTGCCGGAGAGGAGGCGGCGGCCGCTGCCGTCGAGACAGAGGGAGGTGATGCTCTTGGTGTGATTGGAGAGGGTGGTGGTGAGGGTGCAGCCGGTGAGCACGTTCCAAATTTTTAGCTGGTTGCTGCCAGCGGTGGCGAGGAGGGCGCCGCCGGGGAGGAAGAGGACGCTTTCGACGGGATGGCCGTGGTTCATGGTGGAAATACAAGGGGTAGGACTGCGGGTATCCCACAATTTGACTGTGTGGTCATAGGAGCCAGATAGAATGATGTTGGGGTTGTCGGGACTAATGAGGGCACTTCGGACGTGATCCTGCGCGGGTGGTTGGATTCTGATAATGAGAAGAATCTCTGAACTCATACCTGATGTTCGTCAAACACATAAACAGGCTCTTCGCTGGGTAGATCCCATATCCGTACAGTCTTGTCATCTGAGGCACTGAGGACTTGAGTCAAGTTGGGCGAGAAGCTCGACACGCGCACGGCGTCTTTGTGACCTGTAAATGTACGAAGAATGGCGCGACTGGAGAGATCAAAGATCTGGGAATAAATAGAGTTGAGAATCATGTTTAGCTTGCGACGCATTCGCTTGACGCGAGGGCTCGATGGCGGTTGCTCCACCGCGCCAGCACTCTTGTCGGATATTCTCCATCCCTTCCAGTCTTCATTCAAGATTGTCCCTGCAGATTCGCTCTCCAGATCTCGAGGCCGTTCGTGTGGATAACGAGGTTCACCTGAACAGAGCCCATCGCGTCACCAGCCACCATCATTTTTCCGTCTGAACGGAATGATCCCGAATAGGCCACATCTTTGAAGCGGGAGAGGGTCTTTTTCACGGAGTGCGTTGCGCAGGAGTAGACTTGAACGCGCGTGGAGGAAGTGACGGCGAAGTCGAAAGGGCGAGTCTTTGAGAACTCGACGTGGGAGACTGAGGCGTATTCTTTTACGAGAATAGGGCTCTGTTTATAGCAGGAGCAGTTATAACAGCGGTGGTGCACGCGCAAGACAAACGGACCTTGAACTTTGCCCAGTAACGCTGCTCCGCGTTCGTGGCAGCGTCTGCCTCTGCGGCCAGGCGTGGCGGATAGCGCTTGATCTGCGTGGGCAGGAAGTCGGTGGTGGCGGCCATTTCGGGTTAGTTTAACAAAAAAGAAAAAGCGAGATGACGGGACCGTCGCTCTTCTTCCCGCGCATTGCGTTCCGCCTCGTGCGCTCGAGGCTGCCGCCGCACCAGCAGGTGACGACGCGAGCAGTGCGCTACGGTTAGGCTGACGCCATCCGCAGGTGTTCCGCTTCCCGCCCGCGTCCAACAAGATCGACATCGCCTCGCTGCTCGCGGGGCTGTACGGGCTGCGCATCACAGACATCCGCACAATGAACTACCAGGGCCGCTCCCACTACGAGGTGAGCATGCCAATTGCTGGTCCATCCACCACCACCCTCCCGCTCAACCAACGGCTTGGCCATCCATCAACCACAGACAAAGAACGGAATGTCGCGGAGAACACACGGTCCCGCCTACAAGAAGGTCATTGTCACCACAAAGGACGACTTTGACTTTCCGCCCCCCGTCTCCGTCAAGCGCAATGGCGCCATCGGGCTTCCACCCCGCATCGCAAAGGGCGCACCCTCTATCAGATTTAGGCATCTGCTACCGGAGCCCGATGTGGATGATCCGTCTGCGAGGAAGGATGCTGGGCTATCGGCCACTGTCCCCGAAAGGAAGCCTGAATAAAATGGTATGCCGATTTCCTAGCATAAGATCGGTGAAGGGATTCTATGAGGATGGGTGGTCGTCCTTAGGCAAATGGTTGACGAAGGAATGGGGCATGTGCATACAGGCAGCCAGTCCAATTTACTGTTGGGACGGTGCGCGACGCGAGAATGCTGAACGCTCGGTACTTCATGTGAGAAAGAAAGTGGAGGGCACTTGACGCGAAGGCGGTTGTCAGGTTCGATGATTTTCTGCGTGCGTCCAAATCTCTCTCAGAAAGACGCAGGCTCACCCGTCGTCGCAGCACTCTCCGCAGCCACCGCCTCCCAGCACACCGCACAGACCAAGAAACTTCATCTGTCCGCAGCCGGTCGTAACGAAAAGACATAGCAAAGAACCCGCTCCAACGTTCTTTCCTCTGTCGCCAAGTTCACTGTTCCTGATAACCCAAAACCAAAAGCTTACCACCCGCTTCCCCGCGCTGCAGAGTAAGTGTCCCGGAGCCTGAAGGCTAGCCCTTTCCGACCTCCGAGAGGTGCTGCGTGTCGCTAAAAATACTTGCGTTATTGAACAGGGTCAACGAACCCTCTGCACTTCTGATCGACACACTGGCTAAGCTCCTCGTCCTCCTTCTTTGGTCCTCCGCTTCCTGCGCCTCCCGCTCAAATAATAGTGACGATAATTATACCGTCTCTCTTGTTTGATCCATCACCCGCTTGCTCGAACATTCAGCAACCCCAATTTGTACCCCTTCACTGCTGTTGCAGTCCCTTCCAGAACCCCCGTATATTCTCACACTCTCTGTTCCAAAATGATGTAAGTGTGTTTTGATGATGGCGGGAACAAAAAAAATCTTTCATTTCAAACTCACTGCTTTCTTCCCCTCCACAATATCAACAAGCAGCGTCACCACAAATAACAACCTGCCCTCCAATCTCCGCTCCCTCACGACAGACTTTCCCAAACCTGGCTCCAGCTCCAGCGGTCCCACCCGTAACTCCACCTCGTCCTCCTCCGCCTCTTCGACCGCCCCCGCCTCCACTGGTACGGGCAAGGACCTCGTCCTCGCGACCTGCACTATGCGCGCCTACGCGCCAATCTCGCACGCCTGCGCCGCGACTATGAGTGCGGCGTACTGCTTCACGCTGGGTGCGCGCGCCGGGTGGCGTTCCTGACACCCCTTACGCGCATACAAAGCCCCCGCCCGGCGGCATCAGCGGTGTCGCGGGGGTGCGGGGTGCGGTGGCGGCGGTGGGTGGGATGGTGCGCGGGGATGGCAGTGTGACATGGGATGGGGTTGCTTTGGCGGGGCGTGCGGGGGAGGCGTTGGTGGAAGGAGATGCATTGGCGGATGTAGTTTGGGCGTTGGCATTTGTGGGGGATTTGAAGGGGGCTTTGAGTGTGGGTGGTGAGAAGGCGGTCCAGGTGGTGTGTATCAAGGCCAAGACGCAGGCGGGTTTAGGAGCTGCTGAGAATCGACAGGTGGTGTGGCCGGGGTTTTTGACGGACAAGAAGACGCTGTTTATTCAGGTGCCGAGTGGCGTGTCTTTTTCGTCCATACCGCAGGAGCAAACCAATTCGACTGCATCGGGCTCTTCGTTTGGGTTCCGGGAAAGTGTGGTTGCCGTGTTGGAGTTGGCCGAGGATGTTCTTGGAGTCAACAGCCTTGTGGTGTGTTTGGACAAGGACCGTGAGGATGTCACTACTCTGATTCGCTCTCTCCTGTTTGTTGGGTTTGAGTTGGTGCATCCGTCCGTGTATGGCACGACGGACAAGTTTGTTTTGGTTGGGAACTCGCTCTGAAGTTGTTCTCTTTTGTTTTTACATAGTTTTGTTTTGTTAGGCTTTATTCGTTCAATGCAGTTTTGTTTTGCCGACGAGGACGAGAGAGATGGCATCCACACTCAACACATCCCACCTACTCGACCGACCTATCAACCGGTCACGGGGCTCTGAGGTGACCACTAAGATTGACAGAGTTTAATCCAGTGCGGGACGAGGCGTCTGGCGGCGGGCATCCAAACCAACGCTCGCAACCAACACAGACCTCTCTGGCCGCATTCTCCTTCCTCTTTTCAGAAATGATTCAGTATTCGCAGAAGCGCGTGGCCGGCATCGCAGACCTCGAGAAGCGGTAACTTCCGGTCTGATCTTGACACTATCATCCAACAAACCCCCCATCGCAAACCACAAGGTTGGCCAACTTTGGTTACCGTGTCGGGATCCGCGAGCTCGAGCTCACACTGCTCCGTGAAAAGAATGCAAAGCGCGAGACGCGCGTGCTTCAGATGCTCATCTTCGTCAACTCGACCCTGTGGAAGTCCCTATTTGGCAAAGCAGCAGATTCGCTGCAAAAATCAAACGACAACGACGACGAATGTGTGTGTGTTTTTATGGGAGGAAGGGTGGGGATTTGAAGGGGTTGTTGAAACAAGCACGCCTATGCAGATATGCTTTCAGACAATGACCCCGTCATTCTGAAGTACATTTCGGCACCCAAGGAGTACGCGTCCTTCAATGCGGGAGCTTTCTTGGCTGGACTTGTAGAGGCGGTGCTGGATGGATGCCATTTCGTGAGTTTTAAACTTTCTTTCTGTCGTCTGGATGGATAACTAAACCTGTATCCGGGGGGTTAGCCCTGTCGCGTGACGGCGCATTCGACGGGTAATGAACAGTTTCCATCCTGCATGACGCTGCTCATCAAATTTGACAAGAGCGTGATGCTGCGGGAGCGGGCCTTTGAAGGGAAATAGTCGTTTTGTCTTGCTTGAGAGACGGATATAAACAGAGTCTGTTGTCAGCTGTCATCGGAAGCTCGTTACTAATTGAGACAAATGTGTTGGTAATGCGCTGCGTTGGGATAGATGATGTATTAAAGTTAGTAATTGCTCGAAGGAGGAGATGCAGATTTCAAACACCATACAAAAGGAGGGGGAGGACCATCCCAACTCACAAGCAAATGAGCGAAACAAAAGCCAAGTGGGGCGGATGGCTCAAGGCGGACAAAACGGTCAGAAAGGTGGCGAGCGAGGACGTTGCGATTGCGGTGGACGATATCGGCGCCGACACTGGCAACAAGAAGGAGGCGAAGAAGGACGAGCCACCGAAGCTTCCCTTCTTTTCCCTGTTCAAATACGCGGACGGATTTGACCGCTTTCTCTTTGTTGTCGGCGTCATCTTCTCTGTGGCGGCAGGTGCGTGGTCAGAGTTTTGAGCATGGGTTGGTGGTTGGTTCAGGAGCTGTCACGAGCAATCTCCCAAATTGCTGCCAATACAAAATTACAGAAAATTAAAACCTTTTATTGCAGGCTGTCTGTCGCCCTTCCTCTTTCTTGTGTTTGGAAACCTCCTCGCGGCGTTCAACCTCATCCGCTATGACCCAGATGGCTTCACGTCTGAGCTGCACAAATACGTGTTGTACTTTGTCTGCTTGGGCCTCGGTTCGTTCACGCTAAACTACATCGGTACCCTTGCATGGCGTCTCACTGGAGAGCGACAAGCTCTGCGTATTCGTCTGCAGTTCATGGAGAGTCTATTGAAGCAGGACATATCGTGGTTTGACGAACGTCGCGTGGGAGACCTCGCCGCACGCCTTTCTACAGATACTTTCATCATCCAAAGCGGCCTCAGCGAAAAGATTGGACTCGCGTTGGTGTACATTAGCTCCTTCCTGGGCTCGTTTATCGTTGCGTACACACAGGTTTGACACTTCATGCTAGTCTCTATGCGCCGTACGTAATAATGACTCTGACAGGGATGGAAAATGGCCCTCGTGATTACGGCCGCAGTTCCGGCACTCGGAATCGTCCTCGCTTCCACATTTTCTCTTCTGGCGAAGTTAACGAGCCAAGGTCAGACAGATTACGCGGCGGCGGGCGCACTAGCCTCGGAGGTGCTCTCGTCTATTCGCACCGTCTTTGCGTTTGGAGGCCAAAGGAAGGAGGCGGAAACCTACGAAAAGTTGCTGATGGAGTCTCAGGGGATTCGCCGTAAGAAGCTGCTCTCGACAGGAATTGGGTTTGGCATGGTGAACCTCATGATTTACGCGTTCATTGCCCTTGGTCTCTGGTGCGTATTGCGTGAGTGGTTACCTTTGTTGATCGTGTCGCTATTTTCCAACAGGTACGGCGCTACCTTGCTTGTTACCGGCGAGTATGCAGGCCAAAACGTCCTCATTGTGTTCTTTACGCTGCTCGTTGGCTCCTTCAGCATTGGAAACCTTGGACCCTATGCTACCGCGTTCGCAACCGCCCAAGGAGCAGCCTACTCCGTCTACGACATCATCGACAAAAAGGGCACCATCTCCGTCTCCAGAGACACTGACATCAATCCCGGCCGCTTCTCCCGCGAAATTGAATTCCGCAACGTCAATTTCCACTACCCCACGCGCCCGGACGTGCCCGTGTTCCAAAACTTGAACCTCAAGATTCCCTACGGCAAGACAGTCGCTCTCGTCGGGTCCAGCGGCAGCGGCAAAAGCACCCTCATGCAGCTCCTGCAACGCTTCTACGACCCCGTCGAGGGCGAGGTTCTCATTGACGGCGTCAACGCGCGCAATGTGGGTGTGAAAGCGCTGCGCTCGCAGATGGGCGTCGTGAGTCAAGAGCCCGTGCTATTCCGGTACAGCGTGCGGGAGAATATCCGGTTTGGGAAGCTGGATGCGACGGAGGGGGAAATTGAGGAGGCGGCGCGGGCGGCGAATGCGTATGAGTTCATCAAGGCGTTGCCGCAAGGGTTTGAGAATGATGTTGGAGAACGGGGTGGCCTCTTATCGGGTGGGCAGAAGCAACGCGTTGCAATTGCGCGTGCGATCATCAAAAATCCACCCATTTTGTTGCTAGATGAAGCCACTTCTGCACTGGATTCGCAGTCCGAGACGCTTGTGCAGGAGGCCCTTGAGAAGGTGTCGGTTGGCCGCACGACAATTGTGATTGCTCATCGGCTGAGCACCGTCAAAGATGCAGACTTGATTGTCGTGTTGGAGAAGGGGGACGTTGTTGAAATGGGCAGCCACGACGAATTAATGGTCAAGAAGGGTCGTTACTTTGAACTGGTCAACAAGCAAGACCTCAAGAAGGATGAGAACGGGCCTATCCTGTCAGAGCCAAGCGAAAAGTTAACTGCCATCGCCAAATCAAAGAGCAAATCTTTGTCCACTTCCGGACTTCTCGCTGGTGTCGTCACTGCGGATGCAAATGTCGAAGCTGGAAGTGAGAAAGGAAGTGAGGTCACTCCTGCGAAGGAAAGAATCCAGTGGAAGTACCTTTTTCGTCTCATTGGCTATAACAGCCCACAATGGTATCTTTTGGCCATCTCAGGTCTAGCTGCTACCGTTCTTGGCACCGCGTTTCCAGTCTACTCCTTGTTCTTTGGAAAGCTGATTGCTGCCTTCTTTGACCCGAACGTGGCAAGTTTGCAGAGCACCATCAACACGTGGTGCTTGGTATTCTTGATGATTGGAGTCGGAGGCTTCATTGCGACTTTCCTTCAAATTGTGTTTATTGGATTGTACGGTATGTCGACACTTCTGCTGTTGTAGGCGGGGTTACGCTTCTTATGACCTTAAGCTTGCAGGCAGCAAAATCTTTGTCAAAGTTCGCGTGCTTGCCATGCGAAACATCTAGAATCAAGAGGTGGGATGGTTTGACGAAGGCAAGAACTCGTCCAGTAATCTCAACGAGGTACTTGGTAAAGACGTAGAGTCTCTAGAAGCTCTATTGGACCAAACTGTCACACAAGGATGGTCGTCTATCGTGAATGCCTTGGTGGGAACCGGTATTGGTTTGTACTACTCGTGGAAGCTTACCCTTGTTGCTCTGGCATTGCTGCCCTTCAGTGCGACAGGAATCTTGTTGGAAACACAAGCGAACCTGTGAGTGCTGCATGCTGGTTTTTTAGGCTTTCTAAACATGCAAAACAGCGGTTCAAACTCCAAAACGAAAGCTTATTACGACAAGGCCACTTTCATTGCCAACGAAGCAATCTACAATGTTCGCACTGTTGTGTCCTTGGGTCTCGAAGACTTCTTTATTGAAAAGTACAGAGCTGAACTCATGACTCCCTTCAACATATCGTACCGCCTATGCTTTGTTGCTGCTTTTGGACCTGCTTTCGCACAGTGCTCGCAATTCTTTACCTACGCCGTTTCGTACTACTATGGTGGCTCACTCGTATCAAGCGGGGATATTGACTTTTCGGCAATGAACATAGTCATCCAGTCCGTCTTTTTTATGGCCTTGGCCTTGGGCCAGATTGGTGCCCTGTCGCCCAACGTAACCAAAGCCCTTCTAGCCGCCAACAAAGTATTTGGCCTCGTCGACCGCGTGACGCTGATGGATCGCACGGCCGGAAAGCCGGTGGACGCGGGCCGGATGACGGGTGATGTTCGCGTGACGGATGCCACTTTTTCGTACCCAACGCGTCCCGATGCCCAGGTACTGAAGGGTGTCACGCTGGATGTGAAGCCTGGGTCGACGATTGGGCTGGTGGGGAGCAGTGGAAGCGGAAAGTCGACCATCATTTCGCTCGTGTTGCGGTTCTATGACCCGACGACGGGATCGTTGACGTTTGGGGCGCCTACGGACCCTGTGAACGGGGTCGAGTCCAAGCTGGAGTCCTTGCGCAGCTTCATGGCTATTGTGAGTCAAGAGCCGACGCTCTTTGCGCGCACTCTGGAGGAGAACATTCGGTATGGGAATGAGTCGGCGGAACTGCAGGATGTCATCCAGGCCGCCAAGGATGCCAACATTCATGACTTTATCACAACCCTGCCGGATGGCTACAAGACATTTGCCGGGGAGCGGGGTGCTCAGCTTTCCGGAGGTCAGAAGCAGAGAATCGCGATTGCCCGCGCACTTGTCAGAAATCCCAAACTCTTGTTGCTGGATGAAGCCACCTCTGCCCTGGATACTGAGTCCGAGTCGGTAGTGCAGGACGCGTTGCATAAGGCGAGTGTGGGTCGTACCACACTCGTGATTGCCCATCGACTCAGCACCATTCAGAATGCTGACTGCATTTATGTGTTTAAAGAAGGAGTCGTTGTTGAGCAAGGAACACACCAACAATTGTTGTCGATGCGTAGAAATTACTACGAGCTGGTGGAGCAACAAAGACTTGCCACTTAAAATTTCTTATACCTTTTGGTCTTCTTATAGTTGTATTACTGATCATCAATAGATTTTGAATGATTGGATCGCGTCATGGATAGCAACAAGCTGGCCACTAGCAACTGGATCAGTTGTCCCTGCGCTTGATGTGGCGACTGCCCTGACGCATGGTTGCTGCATGAACCTGGAAGCTTGTTTTACTTACTAATCCATTCGAAATGGCTGCCCTTTCTCTGAGACATTGGTGCGTGTGGCGTTTCATCGTGCGGAGTATTGCGAACGATCGCGCAATAGGTTCAAGGGTCGTAAATTTTACGTCAGAAAACCATCCGCCACCGTCCTTCTTCGTGCCAGCCCCGCCCTCCCACCGCTCTCCAGCTCCTGACGAATGTCCAACGTACACCACATTGCCTCCTGCAGCCAGTGTCGCAGCGATGGCGCCGACACGGACACTGAGACTGTCACCAAGGCAGTTTCCACCTTTTGCGGCTCGTCGGTGCCGACGCAAGGCGCCATTGTGTCTGCGCTGCTTGATCGGATGCACCCAAGTCAGCTGCGCTGTTTGGCAGCAAAACTGGCCCTCGCAACCCGAGTCGACTTTATTGCGCGATTGGCGCCAGGTGCGCATTTCAGCTTTCGCGTTAAACTGCGGTGATCTTGGTTGCTCATGATGGGCTGTTAGAGCTCGGGCTCAAGATATTCAACTATCTCGACGCGCGCTCCCTGTGCCACGCTGCCCAGGTGGCCGCGCACTGGCGCTCCCTCGCTGACGACGATCTTATATGGCACAGGTAACTTGACCTCTGTGGTATTAAAGCCCAGGAACCCTCGGTAACCCCCAATAATGGTGATAGAATGTGCAAGCAACACATAGACAAGAAGTGCAAAACCTGCGGCTGGGGTCTCCCCATCATCCGTAGTGCTCAACGCGGCAACTCAAATCCATCTGCCCCTCTCCCTTCCATCGCCCCCTCTTCTTCCATTCTCAGCAACAAGCGGAAACGCGCCGACTCGTCCTCGTCTGAATCTGGCGAATCTTCCACCCAATCCAGCGCCGAGGCCGTTGTCCCGAAGCGTCGCGCGTTCAAGTCCATCTACGCGGAGCGTCTGGTAGTGGAGCGCAACTGGCGCAAACCCGTCTACAAGGCGAGCTTTGCTGAGGGCCACGAGGCAACCGTGCTGTGTCTTCAGTACAACGATTGCGCGGGTCGCTTTGTATCCGGAGGGTCAGGATCTTTTTCATTCTTACATTATGGGGGAGTGACTCACTAAAAGACTTCCCGGGGATGTTTCAGGGAGGACCGCACTCTCCGCGTATGGGACGCTGACACGAACACATGCATTGCGCGCTTGACGGGCCACGCGAACGCGGTTACCGGCGTGCAGTTTGATCAGGGTGTGATTATGTCCTGTTCGTTGGATCGCACGGTGCGCATTTGGAGTATGCGCGATTTCGAGTGCACGCAAATTCTGCGCGGGCATCGTGACGGTGTCACGTCTCTGCATTTTGTCGATGAGTTATTGGCCAGCGGATGTGAGTTTTTCTCGTTTTGTACATGGAAGTGTCGAGGCGGAGACTGACGTTGTCGCGTGGAATCAGCGAGGGATACCACCATACGCGTGTTGAACCGGAAGACAGGGAAGCTGTCTGTCTTGCGCGGACACTCAGACTGGGTCAACAAGGTGCACATTTACCAAAAGACGCAGCTCTTTTCGTGTTCAGACGATCACACCGTGCGGCTATGGTGCGTTTGAATTTCCCATCCTTTTCTTCCTTCGCGAAGGCCTAACCTGCAGGAAATGTCATTTTCAATTGCAGGAATATTGAGTCCGGCGAAGTCTTGCGGCAATTCACGGGCCACCATGACCGCATCGCCTCCTTCTCCCTCTCACTCCCGCACATGCGCACGGAGCGCGCGAACGCGGAAGGCCGCGGCGGCGTGCCGAAGCTCGTGACGGCGAGTGCTGACAAAACGGTCAAAGTGTGGGACATTGACACCGGCGCTTGCCTGAAGACCCTCTTTGGGCACGAGGGCGGGGTGGTGTGCGTGGCGAGTGACACGCTGCGGATTGTGTCCGGGAGCATGGATAATAGGATTATGGTATTTGATGTGGAGAGTGGGAAGGTGATGCATTCCATGGGGGTCGATGGGATGCCGGGGACGGGGGCCATCAATTGCTGCGTATTGAGTGATACCAAGATAATGACGGGCGGGGAGGATGGCGTCGTTCGCACGTACAACTTCTACCCGGAGACACTCACCTTTTAGGTGGTACGCGTTCATTGTTGTTTTGGTAGCATTTTTCCTGTTCAGACAGGACATCCTTCATTTATTATCCTGCGCATTTATCGTAGTCCTTTTTGTATAGATATAAAGCTTCAAATATTTGTTCCATTTCACTCATCAAGAGGTTCTGGAAAGAGAGTGTCCCACAGATTCCTCAAAAAACCTCTGTCGTAAATGTTTCTCACTTGGTTGAGAGTCGTGAAGGGAATATTTACATCCTCCTCTTCTTTTGCTGCGTCACTTCCATTCACTTTTTTCTGTCTTTGTCGTATTTGCGCACCGCCCTCCGTGGCATTCCCCGTACGTGCCTCCTGCTGAAGGCGATCCAACGTGCCTCCACGCATCTCATTTCTTGCAAACGGCTTCCCATACTCCTGATTGTATCGCAGCGTGCGACTCGAAATGTGCACCTCCCCATGCTTCAAGTCAAACTCCAAATCCTCCCACTTGAACACCTCGTTCGCTGCATCCACACAAATACGCAGAAATGCATTCAGTAGACGCTCATTCATGTCGAGACGGCGGCGGTGGAACTCAACTTGTCTTTCCGGATCCAACAGTCCAGACCTGATATGCCATGAACGCGCCCACAACGAGCGCACAGAGAGCCGCAAAAGCTCCCAACGCCGTGAGGACGGCCTCGCGCTGCGTGAGCCAGAGAACCGCCTCCCAAGCCTCGATCCGTCGCGCCCCACCCATGGCGGGGTCCCGCACAACCAGTTCCCACACGCGTAGGGAGCGTGCGCGCGCCTGGAGCAGGCGGGCGCAGAGGTAGGCTGTGTCGAGACAGAGGAGCTGGGTTGCGGCGAGGAAGCGGAGGAAGTGGGGGTAGTTTGCGTGGCCGACGCATGTGTTGAGCCAGGCGCAGTGATGGTCTGCCTTTGCGATGCAGTGTTTGCACAGGGAGCAGTGTTTCGAGCGGGCGGGCCTGGATGCACGTGGGAAGTGAGGTTGTGGGACGCGTGTTTTTCGAGTGGGACATTTACTTATCGAGGAGGCAGGTTTTGCAGAGTTTAGGGGAGAAGAGGATGTAGTCGTGATCATAGAGGGTGTTGGCACGGTCCACGTTCTTCGGTGTAAGGATGCCTGGGTTCGACCGGCAGGCTGAGATGAAGCTGTAGTAGGTAAAAGCGACGACCGCACAGTAGATGTACCTACATACTAACAGTGTAAGGTGGACGAAAAGACGCGTTTTTTGGAAAAAGTGCCTGATACTCAACTGGTGTCGCGGAGGTGCGTGCTCGTTAGGCAGATACTGCCATCCGAAAAGCATAAATGTAATGACAGAGCCCGTGACGAGCAGGAGATAGAAGCCCTGCATGAGCGGGTGCCGCGAGTAAAAGAGGCGGTCCACGCCGGCATCAAAACGGCGCATGCATGTCTTTCCCAGGATTCGCTCGAGTAGAGCACTAGTTGGGTATCGGTTTCGTGCGGTATGGTGATCATGTCTTGTGAGCAATGGTGGGACGTATAGGATCTAATCATGCTCAACTAAGCGAGCCGGGGGAGAGATCCGGTCATAAACTTGTACAGCGTCTCGATCGGAGTTCTTCGGAATACGCTGCTCTAGAAAGGGAAGGTTCAGCTGAGGTTCAAGACCAGGATCCGGATCACCTCGCCAAAGATGAAGAGAAACACGCTGAGCCCGGCAAGAAGAGCCACCGCAGCTACTTCGTACATGGCTGAATCAGTGTGGATTCTGTGTGTGTGTCGTTGGTTGCTGAGAGATTTGTGGGATGGTTCTGCACTGCAACGCCGCACATATTTATTCACGTCAGAGACGGACGGGGTCGCCATCCAATAAATGCACAATCTGCGTCTTGATCCATTCCCTACCTTTGGGAGCGTAGATGGGTGCGCCGTCCTCGGAGAGCGCGATAGACGAGCCCTCGATGGAGACAAACATGGCCACGTCACTGAGCGAGTCGACAAACTTGAAGATGGCGGGCATTTCGTACTGTATTGCGGGAGTGGTCGCGGCCACTGCCTTGAGCTTGTGCTCGAACCTGGCTAAGAGCCACTCGATGGCCTGTGCGGCCGTTTCAAAGTCGTTCCAAGTGCGGGTGGAGGTGTCTGCGGACGTCTGCAGGAACAGGACGCAGTGGCCCAGCCTCCTTTTTGGCGTCATTTCCTTGGAGCGATGGATTGACGCGTCGATCCGGACGGGTGCCATTGTTGGGGTGGAGGGCAGCTGGACGGGAGCCACAATGGACGAGGGTGGACGGGGCAGGGCATTGTTGTTGTTTGGCTTGCCTCGCGTCGTCCTCATTTTAGTTTTAGAGGAGTCTTCTTCTTCTTCTCCTCCCCGCGAGAGACGCCGCACCCCGCGCCACGCCCACTCCAGTCCGTCACCCCGCGCCGCCCACCGCGCGTGTCATCGAGTCCATCGTACGCAGCAGCAGCCACGGCCGTCGCAGCACCGCAGCGCACCCCACCAACAAGGGCAGCCACCGCCAACCAGGAAATGGCGGAACGGAAGCCTGTCTTTTCGTACGCGGGCGTCGCCGCCTCCGCCTCGATCCCTTCGTCTTCGTCGCTGGCCTCGGCGCAGCAGCAGCAGCAGCAGCAGCAGCAGCCGAAGCGCAGTCCAACGGCGCTGTCGCCCCAACAGAACCACTCAACAAGCGCAAAAGAACCCCACAGTCTCCATTCCAACGCTAATAATAATAGTACGAATAATACCACAATGCGCGTTCCCCTCGTCGATCGCTCGCACACGCCCCGCTCAAACTCCCCCGCAAACAACAACCCGTGTTCCCCGGACTCCCCCTCCCACGTCAACAATTCGGCAATCTCCCCTCAATCAATTAGGAAAAAGGTATCCGCAGGTACCGTGTGTTTTCCCCTCTCTCTTTTTTTGACTCCCGTCGCGCGTTTCATTTCGCCTTGTTCTAATTTTGTCTCCCCCTCCAATCCATCCGCACCCTTCCAACTCCAGAATTCTCACCGCAACACGCGGACATCACCGCAAGCGTGCTGCCCCCAGGTCTCTCAAATCATCTGCATCAACTGCCCCTTCAAAAGGAGCAGCTCAACGACCTCACTTGGAAAGCAGTCGGAAGCCCGCCGCGTCGCCAGTCCCTCTCCTTCCCGCACACCCCCGAACACCACCACCACCACATTTCAAAAATGTCCCACACGACAGGCGGCATCACGGGCCAGCTCGCTGGCATGAACCTCGGCGGCGGACGATACACGCCCGACCCCACATCTACCTCCTCGGGGATCCCCGCCATCGACACGTTCGACAATGACGACGAAGACGATCTCGTCCTCTCCCGTAAGAGAAACATACGCAACCGCACCGCGAGCACGCCCAACGCGATGCTCGGCGTGCCCGGCGGCGGCACGGCTTTTATGGACGACTACGATCCGAACGGAAAGTGGGGTGGTCCCAGCGGTGCATCCACCCCGGCTGGTGGATGGCCCGGGAACCAATCCATCTGGAACGGCGAACCGAGCGGCACCAACACGCTCAGTCCCAACGCTAGCACCCAATCAAAGCAATACCGTAGCCTCTCATTTTCCCTCGAACAGCAACAGCAGATGCAACAACAGCAACAGCAGCAGCAGGTGGACCTACAACGCCGCAGCTCGTTTGTCACTGACGATGGGACGACGAACCCATACGCGCGACAGGGCCCTCCTTCCCGCGCGCGTACCCCTCTCGCCGGTTTTGCAGAAGAAGGCCCCGCGTCCGGCGGTCCTACTGATTTCTCCGCCGTCTCCGCCGCACAGGACTACGGCTTCAACAGCGGCCGCTCGCGCAGTAAATCCAGCGGCGCAGCTTATGGCCTGCCCGATCCATATGGCGCCTCCGCGAACGGCATTCTCGGCCACAGCCCGGGTGGCGGCAGCGGCGCGTACGATCCGCTGGGCAGCATTTGGAGCAACCACCCAGGCGGCGACGCGAGTGTGAGCAGCATCCTGCATCGGCGCAGCTCGACGCAGCCTAGCATGATGGAAGCGGCGGCGGCGGCGTCGAGGGGATGGGAGAGTGGAGGGCGGGAGGCATTACGGGATGCTGAAGAGAGTCTGTTTCCGACTTCGGATGCAGATCGGTATCGTCGGCGGCATTCGCATGCGCCAAATATGTATGCAGAGTTGGCCGGGCAGATGGTTTCTGGGTAAGTTGTTGTTGTTTTTTGCCCTTTCTATGTTTGTGTGGGGGTGGGCGGAATTTTCCTCGCTTTGATTTTTTTTGCGATTCTGGACATACGCTAAATCAAACAAACTAAACCTGTGACAGACGGAGCGACCAGGCGGACCTGTACGACACGCGACGCCGTCATTCCCTCGCGGGTCCACCCTTGTATAGCAACTATCTCAACGAACTCGACGCGTTGTACGACGGCGGACAAAAGGACCCACTCTTTGACGGCATCGATGACTACTTTGAAAACACGGAGCACCGCACTAAGGCGTGGGTTGAGGCCGGCAAGAATCTACAGAAGCAGGCCGCGAGCTACACGCAGCAGTATTGGCCCGTCTACGTGGTCGAGTTCAAGGCCGGGCGGATCGACTACTTCCACGCAGGCGAATGCGCAGTCCCCGGGCAAGTGATTCGAGGGGGTGATCTCGTGATTGTGGAAGCGGACCGGGGTAAAGATTTGGGCAAAGTCGTGCACGACAATTTGGCCAACTTGGCACAGCTGCATCTATTTCAAAGCCAGCACAAGGATATCATGGTCGAAAGCTTGATTAGCAGCAAGGAAATTCAGCCCAAGCGCATCTATGGGCTCGCGAGTGGGAACGAGATTGGCCTGCTTGTTAGTAAAGCGCAAGATGAGGCCAAGGCCATGGCGGTGTGTCAGGCCAAGATTCGGCAGCGAAAGCTTCCCATGGAGATTGTAGACGCAGAATACCAGTGGTGAGTTTCGTCATGTTTTGTTTTGGGGGTCGACGTTGCTGACTTCTATGGCAGGGATAGAAAGAAGTTGACGTTCTACTTTGTGGCGGAGAGACGTGTGGATTTCCGGGAACTCATTCGAGGTGTGTTGTGATGTTCCAACAATATTGATTTTGACACGTACACTCCAGACTTGTTTAAGCTCTACAAGACCCGTATTTGGATGTGTGCCGTGGACCCCACCAAAATGCCGCGACCGTTCTGATTTGGTGTTCCTGATGCCTAATCTATTTTTTTCTGTGGTTTCTTCCCACCCTTGTTTCTCTTGTTTAGACGGCTGCTACAGTTTCCCACTTTTCATTCCTTTTTTTCCTTCCCTCCCCCCCTTTCCCCTGGCGGTACGTAGACAGACTGAGACAGAGTATTGTTTTGTTTTGTTTTTTCTTGTGATGTTCTTCGGCTCTGTTTTGCTTTGTGTTGTAGTGTTTCCCTTTTTGCCTGCTGGCGGTTGTACTTGATCCTGTTTGTGTTTGCATGAAAAGAGGCGAGTAATCTTGGTTTTACTTCATACAAAGAGAGAAGGGCTGAAATATGGAGGCCGTGCGACAACGTCTCGCGCAGACTGCTACACTGCGAGCAGCCGTCCTATCTCAGGCCACCGCAACCAGCAGTGGGACAGCCCACACCTTTGCTGCAATGCGGGTGCGCGGGTCGCTGCGACGTACCATGCTCGACTACCACATTCCCGACGTGGACCTTGCGCGGCTCTCGGCGCAGGACGCCTCGCTCGCCTCGCTCTCGCTCAGAGACGAATGGCTCGAATCGATGCTGCAGCGCGAGGACGAGTTTGCGAAGCGGGGGAAGACGGTGCGCGTCGGAGGTACGTTTTGTGCATCGAAGCCTGAGCTGCTCCTCGTCTCACGCGGCCGACACGCATCCAGTGCTCTCGGGGCGGTTCAAGGCGCCGGACGGCGACGGGAAGAAGAAGAAGAAGAAGAAGTGAGCAACAAAGAAAGAATAAAAGAGAAAACCGAGAGTCGATGGCAGCAAGCGACCGCCACAGCGTCTGGCTGACGGAGGCACTCGACGGAAGTGAGTCGTCGCGCGCACGGGACGGACACTGAGCCGCTGCTGCGGATGCGCACGTGCCAGACGAGCGCATCGCCACGCTGCTCCGCGCCCTGGCCACGCACGGGTGCGCCGTAAAACCAGGGAACGTGCGCGTGGGTCCATGCGCAGACATGCCCGGGTTCTCGGGGGGCTTCCATCCGGAGATTGGGGTAACAGAGCGCTCTGACTGCGGATGCCGAGCGAGCGTGAACGCTGATGGCGTCCGGAACAGATTCGGTTGTGTCAGGAGAACCTCCGGAGCCGGGTCCATCTGGAGGACACACTCACGCACGAGGTTTCTCTTTCTTGATGACAACAGCAATGATTCTGGCTGACGGAAAACAATGAAACAGCTGGTTCACGCGTTCGATTGGTGCACCATGGACTGGGATCTCGCCAACCTGCGGCAACAGGCATGCTCCGAGATACGCGCAGGTCTGATAAGTGGCGATTGCAGGATAACAAGTGAGCTTATGCGAGGGCGTATTCCGACCGCGTTTGGCATGAAGCGGATTGAGGTTCGAATTTTTTGGCTGTTGTGCAGGAATTTGGCACTCTAACGAAACTCCGAAAGTAGGCTTGCGTGAAGCGGAGAGCCGTCTTGTCGCTGTTAGGAAATCCGGTATGCAAGGGACGCGACGAGGCGATGGACGTTGTAAACGCAGCGTATCCTGCTTGTTCCCAGGACCGCGCCCCATTCGAATAAAGACTCCAAAAACTTTCATTCCAAGGCGCGCGCGCCGCGAAAGTATTGAGAACATAAAGACGCCGTTACGCGTTGACAGGATCCGATGCAGGCCCCCCATCGCCAAACCGTGCTGGAGTTGCCACGCGCGCCGGGGTCGCCCCTCGCACGGGCGTGCCAGCTGCAGATCCACCACTTGCCGGATTCACGCCCGCCCCCCCCGTAGACTCGCTCAATCTCATATCGAGAGCTTTGAGCGCGATCGCGCGCCGGCGCTCAGCTTCGGCCGCGTCGCTTCCGGGAAGAGGCTGCGGCGTAGAGGAGCGCATCTGCGGTGCTGCAGCGGTTGCGCTGACCGGGGAGTCGCTGTAGGACGGGAGGGGTAAAGGCCCCAGCTTGGGTAAGAGGTTCAGTGAGACAAAGAGGTTGAAAGTGGAGTTGGAGATGGGCATGATCACGCGGCTGTTCGTGTATGAGATTGGTTGAGTTGGGCGTTCAAGATATATCAAAGTAAGAGGCGGCTCAACTGCGTTGACGCAGGGAAGAAGCTTGCAAAAGAAAAACTCTCGGCGCGGTCCCCTTGGATGCCATCCACGAACTTGAAGAAGCGAATGTAGAACCACGCCACCACGGATCCGTAAATGACCATCAAGGCTTCAACGTGTACAACGCGGAAAATCATGAGGACCAAAAACATGAGGATGGCTACAGAGGGGAGTCGCTGTGTGAATTATGGGGGCAAATGTCAGGCACGCGTGACCCAACATTCTTTCGCCAGGCGGTCAGTGCCACGCACCTTGACGCGCACAGACACCACACCAGCTACATTCAACGAATGCTCAGGTACAGCTTGCTTGAAGGCAACAAGGAATCCGCTGAGCAGCGCGAGCATGCCTCCGACGTGGGTTGCATAGAGCTTGTCCACGTCCTGGGTCGAAATGAACTCAAACAGCAGAGTGAATGCAGTCAGAATGACGGAGGAGATACTGACGATCGCGATAAACTTGAGAAATTCCCTGTGTTCAGCGTGGTGTTTTGAACTTGAACAGCCTTTTCTCCCCGTGTGTAAAACGTTGGGACTCACCTCGGTCCCCAAATCTTTTCAAAGTAGCGGCCTGAGAGGAGGACCCCAATGAGGGAAAGTGGCAGCTGGGGAGTTGTGCTGTGTTATTTGACATGGCGTGGAATCATCCACAACTCTGGCTCGAAGTTACCAGTGCTAGATTGACTTCCACGAAACCTGCTGTGAAATAGGTCCATGGCCGCGATAGTAAGAATCCGGGAATGACCTGTTGGGTACGTTCAGTTTGTTTGGGGATTGCAGTGGATGTAGACACCTCAAACGGGCGGTTCCAGCCGCTTTCGCTGCCTTTTAAGCCCGCTTTTGCAACGAGGGACACGAAAGAGAGGAGCACAGCGCTGGCGAGTGCCGCTTTTGTGCCAATCCCGATGGACGAGGCAATTGTTGACAGCGCCGCCATTCACCTGATCTTTTCTGCATGTTCCAATCTAAACGCTCCGGTGTATGTAAAGAAGGGAAATAAACAACGGCATAGAGAAACCTTGTTCGAGGATGACTGGATTGGGCAGGACGAAGCCGCAGTGAATCGATCAGGTAACCTTAACGCGTGCATGCGTCACTGTTTAAAGGAAATTGAGAACAATTAAAGCGCATGTTTGAAAAGGAGGCATTTTGCTGTTCACAAAATTCCCTTCTCTTTAGTTCAGAAAATGGTGCGTATCTCGCAGATGCGACCCAACCCTGTCATCCGCACACGCTCCACATCGATGCATCCACTTATGCAACTCCCAGTGCATTCTAAGCAGCATAAACTGCAGTTGATGATGCATCTGCGACGTTGTCATGGTCGGATGGCTAAGATCCGTGGCCCCCTATTCAGCGAAGGCCCTGCTCTCTGCGTCAAGGAACTAACGAACCCGTAACTTCAAATCACAGGCCCCCAAGAAGAACGCCGACGCCGCCCCCAAGGAGAACATCCAGCTCGGCCCCAACGCCCGTGAGGGCGAGAACGTGTTCGGCGTTGCTCACATCTTCGCTTCCTTCAACGACACCTTCGTTCACGTCACCGATCTTACTGGTCGTGAGACTATTGTCCGTGTTACTGGTGTGTACTGTTTTCCTGGCTATTTTGCACCTACCGTTCCTCGCCTGCTCGCCCGAGAGGGTGTTTTGGGTTTGAGACGTAATGGTAGGGAGCGGTGACGGTGCGTTGGGATTCTGTTTCGCCTTGTTGTCGAGTTGGGATTTGCAAAGTGTTCGCCTCTTCCCCATCTGGCCGACAGTGTTGCGGGGATAGTGTTGCGAGGTGCCTTACCTGAGTATCGGGACAGGCGGGGTGATGCCCGCATGAAATCCACTCACGGCGCATGCCTCGCAACCGCTTCCCCGTCCCTGTTTGATGCTGGGTCGAGTGTCGAGCCGTCTTTGACCATTCATGCGAAGACAAAGAATGCAAAACTTCCCTTCTCGCTCGCAGGGCACAGATGAAACCGCGCCGTCCCCCCTCCCTTCAGGCGTAAGAATTCTAAACGAAGACGGTGTGCAGGTGGCATGAAGGTCAAGGCCGATCGTGACGAGTCTTCCCCCTACGCTGCTATGCTTGCCGCCCAGGACGTTGCCGCTCGCTGCAAGGAGATCGGTGTGACTGCCCTCCACATCAAGCTTCGTGCTACTGGAGGTACCGGAACCAAGTCCCCTGGCCCCGGTGGACAGTCTGCTCTCCGTGCCTTGGCTCGTGCTGGCATGAAGATTGGCCGCATTGAGGACGTTACCCCGATCCCCACTGACTCTACCCGCAGAAAGGGTGGTCGCCGTGGTCGTCGTCTCTAAGCTTAATTTCTTCATTTCGTGCTGTTTTCCTCTCGTTTTCGTGGAAGCGCACGGTTGATTATTTTCGTGTATGGGTCATCGTCAGTTGTGCGATGATGAGGAGGGAGACTGATTTGTTGTCTCAGAAGTGAGTAAACAGCTCTAAAGCACTATTTAATATATTTCCAGTTTGTAATTACCGGTTCATGGAACACCATTTTGGACTGACTGACTCGTTAAGCCAAGAGCGGCCTCCCACTTTTCTGCTCCCTTTCCTCATTTGGAGGAACTTCTTTTGTGGAAGGCAACGAACTCGAAATCCCGCACCACCAACTATCATCAAACAGTCTCAGATGCAGCACCACCCGCTAGCGTCGCTCTCCGCTGCCGCGGCGCAGCAGCCGCAAATGTCGAGCGGCGTATCGGGCGTTCTGGGCGTGGCAGGAGTTGGCATAGGCGTGGCAGTGCCAGGCGGTCCGGGCGCGGCAGATCCGCTCTCGCAGCGGCTTGCGCAGATGAACGAAGAGACATGGGTCCGCATCGGTGGGCGTCTCGCTTGCTTATTGAGCTCACTCCCGTCGTCATTATGGCTTTTTACTTATTATTTTAAAACAGGCTCCATCGCAGACTCGCTCGGCGACAAGGACCGTGCGCTCGCCGCTTTCGACGCAGCCCTTCGCCACAACCCGTTCTCTGTCCCCGCCCTCACCTCCGCCTCCGCCCTCTGCAGACAGCGCGAGCTCTTTCCACGCGCGATCGAGCTCTTCCAGCGTTTGCTGAACATTGACCGTTACAACGGGGCCGTTTGGGCCGCTCTGGGACACTGTTTCCTCATGATCGATGATCTGCAGAATGCCTACCAGACCTATCAGCAGGCTCTCAACTACCTCTCAAATCCAAAGGTACTCCTGTCCACAGTTGGTCCGTTAGCATGCCCGAGATTTAACGCGGCGCCGTTTTGTAGGACGCGAAGCTGTGGTACGGGATTGGCGTCTTGTACGATCGCTATGGCTCCTTTGATCACGCCGAGGCCGCCTTCGCCTCCGTCTTGCGTATCGATCCGCGCTTCGACAAGGGCAATGAAATATACTTCCGCCTGGGTATCATTTACAAGCACCAGCAAAAGTACAATCTTAGCTTGGACTGCTTCAAGTACATTTTGGGCTGCCCGCCAAAACCGCTCAGCGAGGTGGATGTCTGGTTCCAGATTGGACACGTGCACGAGTTTCAGCGTGACGTGAGTGATGCCGATTCCATTTTACAACCTTTAAAGTGAGTATAACAAGTTTTTCAAAAAGTACAACAATGCACGCGGAGCATATGAGACGGGTCTCCAGCGCAACCCAAATAGCGCTAAGATTCTCCAGCAACTTGGATGGCTGTATATGCAGGCTGCACCGGGTTTTCAAAACTATGATCAGGCTATCACTTTCCTCACGCGCGCGATGGAAATAGATAGCAACGACGCGCAAACGTATTACCTTTTGGGCCGCTGTCAAATGGCGAAGCAGAAACCCACGCAAGCGTATGACTTTTATCAGCAGGCTGTATTGAGGGATGCGAAGAATCCCATCTTTTGGTGTTCGATAGGCGTCTTGTACTTTGAGCTTGGTCAGCACCGCGACGCTTTAGATGCGTACAGTCGTGCCATTTACTTAAATCCTTCAATTCCGGAAATTTGGTAAGAAGGGGTTGTCACGGAGTATGCCTGCAGCTCAATCGGATTCTTCCAAAAAACAGGTGCAATTTGGGCAAACTTTACGAATCGTGTAACAGCCAGACTGCAGATGCAATTGATGCTTACACGAAAGCTGTTGAGTTGGAGCCAAACAACCAAAGCACCAAGCACCGCCTAGCCATGCTTCGCGCATATCAAGGGAATGCTGGTCCGCAGCCCGGTCCTCCAGAGGCTGCAGTTCACCCCATGCCTCAAGATCCGTCCACTTATATATTGGGCGGAGCAGCTGGGAAGCCTCAAAATGTTTCTTCTTCCTCTTTCTTCCCTTCAACCCGCACGTTGCCTCAGGGACCTCAGCAACCAGTTCCCCCTGTTACCCAACAGCAATCTCAGCAACATCTTCCACCGCAGTATCAGGCCGACAGGCGCAGGTCGCTGGCACAGCCTCAGATGATGCCGAATGGAGGAATGATGGGTGCGCAAAACATGGTTTCGCGCGGACCCTCTCCGCACGTTCCTCACGCGAATGGACAGCCACAGTATATGCAGCAACATGCGCAAGCTCCACAACCGCAGTATGCTCAACACCCGCAGGTGCACCAGGCCCAGCAGAGCAGCTCGCAACGTAATAGCGGCATGCCTTCACCTCAACAAGTCGCCCAGCCGCCGCCCTACCAACAATCGACGCAGCACCAACAGTATCAACAACAATCTCATCATTCTGCGCCTCCTCATCACTCCCAAATGCCGTCACAATCTCACCAGCCGCCGCCGCAAGCCCAGCATTCTGGATATCCTCAGCAGCAGTCAGGAATCGTGCCGCCGTCGCTTCAGCAGCAGCAAGTACCTTCTCCCAACTTTCCACGTGCCTCTGGCTCGCCTAGCATGCATGCTGCGACTCTGCGTCCGACGTCTCCAACTGCCATGTCGCACCCGCCGATTCAGGCTCCTCAGGAACCGCAGTCGTATCAGCAACCACCACCGCAGCAACAGCAACAGCAGACGGCGCCGACAGCTCTGCATCAGTATTTATCTTACACGAGCAACCAACTGCCTACTGGTAGCGATGGTGGTCGCGTTTTGACGCCAACTTCTCAGACTGCTCCTGTATTACCAGCTCAGCCTCCTGTGCAGCCAACAGTCTCTCCAACTTCGGCCACGTCGCACCCATCTGGATTAGGAGCAAGTGCTGTACCCATTCCCGTCGCACAGGATGTTGCTCTGTCACATGCGCCAACCCAACAGCCCAAAGATCAAATGGATGTGACTGAAAGCACGAGCGTCGGGTCCGCCCCTGGAGCGTCAGAGGCCCCAACGACGGGTGAGAATATCACTATAGCCTCCGTCGAAGCTGTTCCGGAAGCTATGCGAAAGGTGGACGATGATTACGATGGAGAGGAAGGAGAGGAGGAGGAGGAAGGGGCGCTGGAGGAGGCGAGGGGAGATGAAGCGATGGGAGAAGCGGAGGATGAGGAGGAGGTGGAGGAAGGAGGCGTGCCCCCGGCGCAATGATTATTCTGTTATTTTCGGTTTTATGCGCCAACTTCAATGGAAAGAAGAGGAATGTTGTCATCTCGTCTTTTGTATACGGGTACTCGGAGTGCCACTCCCCTCTCACCTTCTCATTGTAAGGGATCCTTAAATATCTTGTCTGCATCCTTTCGAACCCTCTATTTCCACACCTTGGCTAAAACACCGTTTTCCTTCTATTTGTACATATTAAGTGTCCAGCAAGTGAACTTTCCTCCCCCGCATTGTGAGGAGGTCAGTTCGTTTAGTATGGCAAAGAACCTAAACTCAATATTAACAACAATTAAAGAACGATCGACTTTCTTGACTTGCCTCTTTGCAATAAGTCTCCTGCGCGTTTGAATGAGTGCCGAAAAAAATCATTTCATTTTTAGGCACGGATAGCGACACACCAATACAATACTACATTCTATGATATCATTTGTCTTTTTTAAAAAGATTGGGAGGACCATGTGCGTTCTTCATATTAACACGCGTTCAGACCAAAGCCACAGCCGCAACAACAGCATTAGGCACAGGTTATATCCGTATTTATCTTTCATCAGTCCGCTAGTGCAATCTCATGCAACGATATCAGGCAAAGAACGATGTGGAGGATCGGAGCAGTTGGAAGAAGATGCTGCTGGCCCTAATTGTACACGTGCTTTGAGTGGGAGTATTATTGACCATATGCCGCAGATGTACACAAGCGATTGCTTAGTGTGTTATTGGCCATATGCCGCGGACGTACACGAACAGTTAACTTCGGCCTTTACTGACCCTAATAGTTGTAAGCGCACCCATACATTGGTGCAGGCAACTCTAATTCACACATGGAAACTTACAATGAGCTAAAGGGGCCAAGAGGTTCACCTTCCACTTACTCTTATTTTTGTACGCCCTCGAGACTTTGGAAGTATCAACAAGGAGCTGTATTACACGAACTCAAACGTTTGTTTCAATTGAGCTCGACGTTAGATGAGACACATTGATTTTGGCCTCAGCGCCTGACGAAGGGCGCACAGGTTGGTGCCAATTTCAGGCAACGTAATGGAGCTCATCGCGCATGAGTGAGGAAGTAAACTCAATCAATAGATAGTTCGCCTCACTCCAGACCTTAGACACTGTGGGAATTGCAGGTTGTGAAAATTCACGTACATTTCGGCATAATTTGGGACGAATTACAAAAATAAAAGCAACCGGAAATGAACCAAGCGCTTGCGTTGAGTGGGTTACACGTAGCGAGGATTCCGCGAGGAGACTGAACGCGAATGCGCAGGCGCGGCAACTACCGAGTTTCCATCAAGTGTTGCGTACTCTGTGACGCGAGAAGGCGCGAGCCTGTGCAGCTTCAACTGCGGTGGCAACCTCGTGGGCGTGGGCACCTTCGACGGGTCCGTGCTAGTACTGGACCTAGACACGAAGAGCATCGCTCGGGATACGGTCGCGCACGTTGGACCTGTCTCGAGTCTGTGGTGAGATTGTGCCGATTGAGCTATTCGTGCTCACGTGGACTCCCTCTCCCGGCAGCTGGCTCGCCGCCCACCACCTGCTCAGTGCATCCAAGGACTGGAACGCTATTCTTTGGAACGTAGCTGACCCGGGAAATCCCGTCAAGGACCGCGTGGTGCGCTTTTCGTCCCCCGTCCTTGTCGCCACTGCGCATCCGCACTGCACAAAGAACAAGTATACCGGCTCCCTTTTTCTCGTTTGGCATTGAATGCAACAGGCTTACTGGACCGGGTGTGACTGCCAGGTTTAGAATTGTCGCGTGCTGTTTGAATCAATATCCGTGGCTCATTAACCTGGATCGTGCACCAAATGGATCGCTGATGGAGGAGAAAGTGGGTTTAATTCAGTTGGATGACGGAGACATGGACTTGGTACGTAATTCGCTTTCCATTAACCACGGAGCTTGATTCACACGCTTTAATTCCATAGACGAAAAGCGCGGAGTACATTCAGACAACTACAGTGGGTTTCGATCAAAGCGGGAACTACATATTTTTGGGCAATGCTAAGGGGATTGTGACTGTGATAGAGAATGAAACGAGAAAGGTGTCTATCGATTACAAAGTGTAAACGCCAATACTCAACAGCTCTGAGCAGGTTCTGTTCCACTTTCGACCGAGCGGGACCGCGGCCATACGTGGGTTTCAGTTTAGCAATGATAATGTGTTCGTAGTCACGATGTTTGTAACAAAGCATGCTGACAGAGCAACTCGCGTTACAAACAGGCTTATCGCCATCAATTCGGCAGACAAAACGCTTCGTTGTTACCTTTTAGAAAATATAATGTCGCGGGAGCACGATCAGACTACGCACCAGACAGTGGAACCTGATTTCAAGTACTTTGACAGTATTGACCAGAATCGATGGATTCAGTGCGTTTTCAGTCCGAATTCAAAGTATTTTATAGGAGGTGAGCGTGAATTTGTGGAAGAAATGGTATTCCGATCTGGCCAGACGCAAACACCTGTCACTCAGGTTCTGCCGTTAAAAACTCTCACAAAATTTACATTTGGGAGCAAGAGACGTGCGGATTGGCCAAAATTCTTGAAATTCAAAAGGACACCCTGTTGGACGTGGCGGTTCGTAGTTTTTCGCTTTTTCTTGAACATGTAACGAATTAACGGGACAATTAATAAACAGTGGCACCCTACGCTTCCTATTCTGATCAGTATTTCGGGCGTAGGCGTCATTAATGTTTGGACAGTCCGAATTCAAGAGAATTGGAGCGCCTTTGCCCCTGATTTTAGGGAGCTGGATGAAAACGCGGAATACGAGGAATTGGAGGACGAATTTGATGTGGTTTGTATTCGTTAGAGGCGTTTGTCACTCCGGATTTCATGCTCGCTCCGACAGGTGGAGGGATCTGAGAAGCGTCATCAGCAAATCAATATGACAAGAAACGAAGACGAACTTATTGATATTATGAGTTAACAACACTTGCATTAATGAGAGAGATGCCTTGGTTCTGTTCAGTTTGAGCTTGAGAAGGCTGGTACACCAGGGCATCCGTCCGGTCTATATCGCTCTTGCGATGTGTTGTCTACCCAAAGGACGTTGAATGCGTGGCATTGAGCGGTGTGATCATCGGCGAAATCGGTTGAAACGGATGAAAATTCTGAAAAAAGCTGAGGTTGAAACTGAAGCGTGATAAAGTATATTCCAGTAACGATGAGTAAGAGCCGGGGTTAATGCGGATTTGCGAGGATACTTTTCGTGAGAGGGCAGACCGCATTTTGGACAAACCACGCGGGCAAACAAAACGGAGGCGTTGTCGGGAGGGTCTGCCTAGGAGAAAAACACGAAGAGAAGGACGAAGAAGGGGGCCTGGAACATTAACTTTACTTCACATAAGCAACCATACAAATTGTATTTAGACAATTGGAATCAAAAAATGCCACGAGTTTTGAAGTGCGAGTACTAGCAAATGTCGATTCTGCCTTTAGACACAGACTCAGTCAGAACAATAGCTACGCCGTGACAAGATTCGCGCGGGTGGCATGGATGGCACGCTTTCCATGGACCCGAGCCTTCCTATATCAGCCGCCCCTCCTCTTTTGCCCCCCAAGATGAACGCTCCATATACTAAGCAGTTAGCCCCACCAATGACTTCTCAAATTCAGCCACATTTCTCGATTCACGATCAGTTTGAGTGTTCATCAAGACCCTTCCACTGAGGCTTAGGTGTTAGGTTCTGGGCGACCTTGACTGCTAAAAATTGAATATTAAAGCTGGGAGAGGAAGCTGGGCAACTCCTTTATTGCTTAGTCTTTTTGCTTCCTTTTCTACCTCTTGCAGGTTCACCCTCTTGGTTGCCGTCGTCACCTTTACGCTTATGTACTCGCTTCTCCTTCAACTCTTCCTCCGTAAATTTGCGAAGAATTTCCAAGTAAGCACCATAGTCGATTGGAGCTGTCTCTTCGGCGGTACCCAGTCCATTCACGAAAAACGCGAAGGTGGTTGAAAGCGATGCATCACCATACTACAAGGAAACCCAATGAGGTGTGGGGTTAACATGGAACGTGTGAATGCAATAGCATCACCATACCGCGATATCTTTTCCCGAGTGAAATTCCGACACCGCGAGGAGGGATGTGGCGCCAGGTCCCAAAGCAACCATGAGGTTTCCTTTATGATCGAATTCCAAGTCTAGAGCATTCATGTATGGAATGGCAATCTTTGCATGCAAAGAAAAGACGTGGCTGCCCTTGGCGACGCGGAGGAGGTACACGTAGGGAATGTTTTCAAACAAAACAGCGATGCTACTCGAGAATTCACAGACTTTGATTGTGATGACAGAGGCAGAAGCTCCATTTGCTAGCTTGAGTGCGGGATCCTGTGGTTGGGAGCCACATTTTCAGCACAGTACATTGAAATTAAAGCGCGCCACACCATCTCCGTGACATCGATTCGATGAATCTCCAACTTCTTGGATACATCCCAGAAGAGAAGTAGACCATCCCCTCCGCCACTGATTAGTTCATCTGGTCTGCCTGGAAGGACTCGAATGGAAGTAATAAAGCTGAATGGCAGGCAGTTAGAATCAGATGGATACCTGGGGATGACAAAAGTGACTTACCCTCTGTGACCGAGACAGAAGCCTTCAATTTCGAAAGTGTCGGGAAAGAGAGAAACTCGTATCTTTTCGTCACGGTCTGAAGTGAGCAAGAGGCCCGACTCTCGATTTAGAATCTTCTGAAGCTATCAGCTTTGATTCATGGGCAGCTATGGAATGTCACGTACCATGTTTGTGATCATAGAGCAGTGACCTAGCAGCAGCTTAATTTTGTCGGATCCGGTGATCGGGATCCGGTGCACGTCGCCAAACTTGTCTGCAATCACGATGTCGCCCGTTCCATCAAATGCGAGCGCGTTTGGTCTTTTTGGTAGCGTCTTTGAGACGACGAGATCCCAGTTTTCAGCGTCCCAAACGGCGAGCGTGCGCGAGTCGCTGTGAGCCAAGAGTGCGAGGGTGTCAGCACATTTCCGTGTCATGCATGGCCCGGCGGGGTCCAAGTTCCTGGGTTTGGCCCCTTTCAACGAACCTGGCGACGGCAACGCGCCGAGTCTCTTCGTCGAAAACGATTGAGCGCACTGTCCCATCCTCAGGTTGCTGCATCGCGACGCGCGCTTCTTTCGCGCGCGAATGCGAGCTTGGCGCGGCGATGAGCGAGTTGCGCCTGTTGGTTCAAGTTGGTTCCTTGGCCGCCGTCGCCCCTCGCCTACTTACTCCATATTAACAACCAGAAACTGGCTACCGTACGCAATGGCTAGTATGGTATCACCATCCGTAGCGCGCGCAGAAAAGAGGCCGTGAACCGGGATAGATGGCATAAATGGCAAAAACAAAAAGAGGGAGGGGAAAGCAGTACTATAGTCAATCTCATATGCCACTTTGGCACCCATATACTGGAGGTATCTATATGCCAACGAATATTTCAAAATATCATTCCATCAGGATAAAAATTGTAAATGCGAACGAAGCCGTCTTCGCCACCCGTGATTATCTTGGTATCGCTCAACGCGCAACAGTTGATGGCACCCATTCCCAGCATATGATCCACGCCCATAGAGTGCATCTGCTTTCCAGACTCCAGGTCAAACACGATGATGCGATTGTCCGTAGTTCCAGTCACAATGCGTAGCGTGTCGCTCGCCACACACATGACAGCACTCTCATGCCCAAACAGCGTCTTCAAACAGATTCCAGTGTCAATATCCCAGATTTTCACGGTCTTGTCTGCGGATGCCGTGACCAGTTTTGGCGTTCCTCCTTTGCTTTCAACACTTGCACGAGCGGCTCGCAAATGTGGAAGGGAAATGGACAGACTTTGGACTTGATCATTATGACCCTGGAATTGGCGAAGTACTTGACGCGTTTCAAGATTCCTGTGAAAAGTGGACTCGTTGAGTTTGACACCCACGTTTCGAATACAGAACGCACCAAAGCCTCACTGAACGATCGTCCGAGCACGAAAATAGTAGGGTTTTCTGGTAAATATGTACCTTGTTCACCCAATCTGTATGGCCTCGAAGCGTGAAAAATTTCCCAGTCGACATATTCCATACACGGATGGACGCATCCGCCGCTGTCTCATTCACACATGAGAACAGGTGGAGATGGAAAGTAAAAGAAGAATACGAGGTCCGATATCTTACATCCACTCGCCAAAAGCTCATCCACATAATGAAGACATACGACTCCATCGCGATGTCCTTCTAAAATTCGGATGCAATCGAAGTCCCGCATGTTCCAAATTCGAATTGTACGATCAAGTGAGCACGATACTATTTTGTGTGAATCAAACTGGATTCCACTGACTCCTTGTGTATGCCCTGTTAGTTCTTTGATACATAGATTCGAATCTGAGTCCCAAACGCGGATTACGTTGTCATGGCTGCTTGGTTGCATGCGCTTAGCTTCTTAGGAACACAACGCGGACAAATAAAGCTAACCCTCCAGTTATGAACCTGGCCGCGCAGTCATTGTACTGAATGCACATGATCCCGTCATTATGTCCCTCCAGTGCAACGGATTGATATTTCGGCTTCCGCCAGTTGCGTTCTACTAGCAGACGCTCAGCATAGATACTCTTCCATGACCGTTTTTTTGGAGTAATTACTTCGGTTGGGCTGGAAGACTGAGAGGTTGGCGGGTTCGAGCTCATTCGCTTTCGCTTGGCCCCTGTTTCACTAACTTGAAGCGGCATAGCGTTAACAGGCCCAGAGCAAGTTACAGAGCTACTTGAACCGCTGGCTGTTGGATCAGCAGTTGCCAGTACCGGAGTGGTTGCAGTTTGATTAGAAGGGTTCGAGGCCATCCTTCGGGCGCTAGTTCGAATAATGGGGAGACCCCAACCGCATGTCTTGCATTTCTTGTCGATATGTTGCTCGCACATTCTGTTTCACGAGCATAAGGCCCGTCCGTCAGCCTCACGCTTGGTGTCATAAGTCACCCCACGCACGTCAACACACCTGTGCCAGATAAGGTCGTCGTCCGCCAAATAACGCCAGTGTTTTGCAACCTGTGCCGCGTGACAGAGCGATCTCGCATCGAGAAAATGGAGAATCCGAAGACCGATTTCTATAGTCAGAGAAGGGGTCAACCACGACTCCACTGCCTCGTAAGCAGAGGTCCGTTGCCAACGCACCTGGCGCCAATCGCGCAATAAAGTCGACTCGGGTTGCGAGGGCCAGTTTTGCTGCCAAACAGCGCAGCTGACTTGGGTGCATCCGATCAAGCAGCGCAGACACAATGGCGCCTTGCGTCGGCACCGACGAGCCGCAAAAGGTGGAAACTGCCTTGGTGACAGTCTCAGTGTCCGTGTCGGCGCCATCGCTGCGACACTGGCTGCAGGAGGCAATGTGGTGTATGTTGGACATCTTCTTGGACGATGATTTCCTCCCATCCTTAAACCAAATTTGAGGTGGGCTCAAAATATTTTTTTGAGACACTCTGGTTGAGGTTTAGCAGACGGAAAAGAAGAAGAAGGTAAATCTATACAGGGTTTTTTATTCATTTTTTTGAGACACTCTGGTTGAGGTTTAGCAGACAGAAAAGAAGAAGAAGTAAATCTATACAGGGTTTTTTATTCACTCTGATATTCATGTATCATTGTTTAGTTTATTTTAGTTTATTTATCATTGGACTTGTCTGTTTTCGTTGCTTAGAATTGTTTGGACATGTTTTATGACAATTCTTTCGCTTTCTTGTTTTGAAACAGTTGGGTATGAGGGTGGAAGCATTGCAAAAGTGCTCAGTGGACATTACTTTACTGTCAGATATTTGAAGGGGAGTTGTTTGCTGATATTGGAGTGTTTTATGAGTTCTGACATTGTTATTTGAAGTTGTTTTATTAAACTCAATACATGTCTATACTGTCCACATGCTGAGCATTCTAGAGTATACATTATTACACATTGTCAGCACCAAGCTCGTCCAATGAGTAGTGCCACTATTGATGACACTTGTAAGGGTTTCCCAGTCTTCCCAGTCTTCAACGTGACTGCCATGGAGGCTTCACTTCTTCCTCAAGTGTAAATCTAACTTTCATAAATGTTCAACATTTTAGATACTTAATTTGTATAAGTTATGTAAATAATAAAGAATTATGTTATGAACAATATATAAATAATATTTAAACTATTATAGGTGTCATTGTATTTGGATACTCATGATCTTTTATAATTCAGATTTAATCACACCTTTCAACAAGATTTCGAGTCAGTGGGTTGTGTGGAAAGTATAAATTGTTTCCGAGCTCAAAGATGACAAGCAAGTCAAAAGTTTATTGATCAAAAGGATGCTCATCTTGTTGGTTGGGAGCCAACATCTTTCAAGGTGGTTTCTATCTTGAAATTAATTTGTGTGGCAAACAAGCAAGTGGAGGAGGAGGTAAATGAATGCGCTGATCTGAAAATGGTGGAGAAAGAATTGTGTACATAGCAACATCAGCCCTCAATCATGTCGCTTAAGCATGGAATATGAGCTAACCCACCATCCCCTGCTGCATTAAAACCCTGGGGAACAATTCTTTGAGGTTACAAAAGATGCTTATATCAAGCCAATAGAAGCAATATGCAACAAGGTTGTGCATTCCTGGGAGTTCCAACTTTGTTGCGGCACCCGAATGACACCAGGAAGACAAACCCTGAAAAATCGTGGGCATGGAACACCAAAAATGTCTTCTGAAAATTTGATTTGAGACCTCATTACCAGGAGCATACGTGAAAACAACCAGAATCAATAGCTGAAAACGTTACCCATGCAAAAAGGAAAAGTAAATACTTGCATGTGCCAGATGGTGCAAAGTAACTGCATATGTGGAAAGGTAACTGAACCTATGGGTTTGTTTACCATTGGAATGATGTAAAATTCTTCACTTCTAAGCGGGTGCACACAACCCAAATGCCAGATTGTGTCAGCTAATGTAAAATGTGGCTGGCCTACAAGGAGGGGCATCTTTTTACCACTACATAGTTGTTAGTATTATTTGTGTAGAAGAATAAATCAAAGAATACAAACAACTGAAGATTAGAATGGTCCATCTGAAGGGAACAGAGCATTTCCAATTAAGCTCTACAAGGTGAAGAGTGATGAGCTTCTCAAACATGAGGATCATCACTTTAAATCTGTCATAGCTGAAGTGTTCTACAATGTAGATCATGCTCTTGGAGTTGAGAAACTGTTAGTTTTTTTGTGATGAACACTGTGGCCAGCAAAATCATGGACAAACATCAATGGAGGCAACACTGATGCTGTTTTCCAAACTTGTATAGGTTTATAAAAAAATAATCAATACAAAAAATGTATTATATCCAAATATATTTTTTTTAAAATTTATTATGTAATTTAACAAATGGGCACTAATCTAAAAAAGGAGGAAGAATCTAGTATGCAAATTATCATATATTATTATTTGGATATAATCTTATACAATTGTACAGGTTTATACATATCTTATACTTATCTCAGATACTACTTATATTTTAATTTATCTCAAATGCTTTGCATTTTATATTTTTATTATATGTTTTATTAAAACAAGTCAGCATTCAAGATGATCAACCAACTCTTTGGAAACCTAGGTGACTCTGGTAATCACTTCCCAAAGCTTCTGTGAACTGGAATTTCCTTTGAGCTGTTGACAGAATGGAAATTAGTCTATCTTGAAATCACAGGACTCAGTTTCCAACACCAAATTGCCAAATCCTTGCACTTGTGCTTGAGCAGAAGAATGGCACCAAGATTGAACCCTGGTGCAAGTTCATTACTAAGTGGAAGTTGGTCATGAAGGCAACACGAAGGCAAAAAAAATAATTATGTCTTGAATGGAGATAAGAAAAAATTTTCACCACATGAAATGAAAAAATTCTATTTACCAGACATGAACAAAAAACTAGGTTTGTGAATTAGCTGCTTGAGGATATGGACAATGGAGGCAAGGAATTGAGCATGGTTTTGGATTTGGGAGAAACAGTAATCCTACTCCATGAATTCCTACTGTTAATGATAATCAAGTCCACTTCCACCACTGAAAGTGTGAAGAACTCACCATTTATGTGCAGAGTCCAAGCAATTGTCACTCATATCAAAAGGGGAGGCAGCAGCCACAAGGTTACAAAACCACCAATGCACTCTCATGGTCTGGAATGGTGGGAGCAAGGGACTGGATGTTAAGACCAAGTCACGGGGATTAAATAAGGTGAGATGAAACTCAACCTTAACTGGATTGGGTCTTGAAAAGGGTTTTCTTGCTTGTCAGAAAGCTGGGACAAGGGTTTGAGAGTTTGGAATGGAATAAAGTCGCAACACTGACTGTATTGAACTGAAGAGAAGCAAAAGGAAAGGAAGTCAGCTTAAATAGCAGAACTAATGAAAAAAGGAAATGAAAATGAAATGAGAAAATAAAGAGATTCCAAAGATATGTAGTTCTGGAAATAGTTCCTTAGGAGATGTGACCATTCTGGAAAACAATCCTGATCACCCTATCAGGTGCAAAGGAATTAGAAACAAAACTGAACAAATTCTGTGTCATCACTTATTCAGCTGAAGAAGCGCAGCAAGGTTCACAGGATTAAAATGAGAGTTGCGGCAAGACTGGCAAAATGTCAGGACTTGG
>MU614690.1:3545-31675 GCA_025201725.1 Chytriomyces sp. MP71
TGCATTCCCAACAGCCACCACAATATCAGCCAAATCTGACCACACCAACTCTTGGTTGGTACAGTCATATGCAGCTTGCACATCCATGAGAACAGTGGCATGGTCTTCATGCTGAAATCAACTCATGCAGGTTCATGACCTGATCAGCAGTAGACTGGTTGGGCCAAAACCCACCTTGCTCAATGTCCAACCATCCATAACCCTAGCACTGAATTGTAAAAGTAACTAGGTTATTTGTTAAGAAGTTGATACAGTTCTAACATATTGTCAATACTGGATATAATCAGTTATTTTTTTACTATGCTTTATTATCCTTTGTTAATTATTAGAGAAATTAAAAGTAACATTATTATGTATTCTAACACCAACTCCTTCAAAGATTGAATAATGGCATGACCCAAATGACTTTTCATAGAGAACATTCCATCATATTTCAAATCAAAATATTGGCAAAAGAAATTGGAAAGGGAAAATCTCCTGCAAACTTTGCAGGCAAATGATAAAGCAGGTGAAACCCCCTGATATCAATTCAATCAAGCAAGAGATATTTGGTTGTGCAGCCTGTATGTCACAACTTAAGACATCAGGAAGGCAAAACCTGCAAAGTCTCACACCTAAACTCCTAAAAACATTCACTGAAGTCTGTAGAAGTCTGTAAAAGACAGCTGTCCCAAATCAAGCAGGACCAATGCTTGAAAAGGTTGCCCAAGTAAAAAATAAATAGGTACCTTCATGTGCAAATAGAGAAAAGTTTTCTGCATATACAGCAGTATGATCCTTGGGTGCATTAGTGTAGTATCCAGTGTTACAAAAACCTTAGCTTTTCAACAAGAGTTGGTGACAGTCTGTGGGCTCTGACAACCTCATTATTCATAACCTGGTACATTCAATCCTTGAACAAATGAGATCAAACTGACAGATCTTGCTAAACTGGAATAAGAATGAAGACTCATGATGGTGAGGCAGTCTTAAGTTTCATAATGGGGTTGTCAGAGTGACACAGACCAGTGTCAACACAAGCAAAAACCAGGATCCCTCTCCTTTGGTTCATGTTTGCTTTATTGCCTCACCTGGCCAGTATGCCAAGCTGCAAGGTAATGCTAAGGCATGAAGCAAGATGAGGGCAGGGCACTTGGCTGGTTTGTCTTGGCACACTTTTAGGCCCGCACTAGCACTTTGCTATTAGTTTTGCTTCTGAAGTTGTGTAGTTAGAACCAGTCAGTGGGAGGTATACATAGTGGTTTCTTGTTACACAAACAGTAACTAATTCATCTTCGTAATCTCAAAAAGAAAGCATTCTTGCAATCCTGTGAATTGGCAGGAAGGTACTTGTCATAAAAATTGACAATAAACTGCTCTGCTTTGAATCCTGAAAGCAACAAGATGCTGGTTAAGTTTGAGATTGTCCTGGAAATTCTCACCAAAATGCTGATATAGAAGCATGGCAGGATTGTTCGCTGAAACATGCAGAGTTATATCTTTTCCATATGACTGAACTGATTGAATCAAGTGAAATAACATGAATCGAGCGATGCCTGGAATACAAGCTGACTCAGTGCAATTTAATCTTCTAAACTCAACATCTTATCTCACCTGCTCGCTGCCATCCTGGTCTCACCATTATGAAAGATATATAACCATTGGGCAGAATAAAACCACATCCAACTACAAGGCGTTTGTACAAAGCAATAATTGAAAGATCTGGAATACTCAAGTGCTCTGAAACTAATTGAACTACTTAAACCGAAGGTATATAGAAGTGAAAAACAAATAAAGGGCAATATACCATCAATCCCCGGCCAAAACTGCCGAGAAAGAATTTCATTGACCTGAGTTCGATGAAGCTCTTGAAAATAACAATAATCAATGGATGGTGATCCTGATTCAGCTTCGCTTCCGAGTGATTGAATAAGTTGCAGTAGTTTGTAGTATGGTGGCAAACTTGAATCATTACTCAGAAACTCTCTCCAAATGTAAGGTCTCAGATTATTGCCAGTGTACGAAGATACTCTAGCGATCGGCAAAGTCAAGTTTCGACTTGAAAAAGGGTCGCCACACACTTTGGATGCAAATGAAAATGCACTAGGTATGCAAGTGACATTCACTCTCTTCACGAACTGGAAAGAAGTATTAAAATCACACAAAGCATATTCCAAACAAACCTCAAAACGTTTGGATATGCAATCTTCTCCTAGAAGATCTGCCTTCCCAACCGTCAGGACAATTTTCCCTTCGCTATCCATGTCATAACGGACACCTCCACCCAATGTAAGAATTCTAATAAAAGGCATCGGTTCTGGATCAATACGGTATTCACGTGTGCTTCTCTGTGTCACTGCATCCAAATCCAAGCGTCGCATTCCGCGCAGTTTTCGTGCTTGCTGTACAAGTAGGCGCCGTCTCAGTCGAGCAATGGTCGAGTTTTGATACGAAACAAGAGTTTCACACTTCTTGATAAGGACGTACGAGGCTTCCGATGCCAAGGGATTAATTGGCTGATATTTACAGAATATTTGATATAATTTCGAAGCAAGGAACAGACTGACCTTCGTCCCCGAAGCCCAACTGTCTGAATGATCTTTGCTGGGGACTGTTATTCCACGAACTTGAGGTGGGGTACATTTCTCCATTCCAGAATTGCCCGAGGTTGGGGCTGAAATACTTTTACCACTGCATTTCGCAATCTGGCTATCAACATCCATGACAGTCAACCGCTCCCGTACCGAAGGTGACACAAGGAGTTGAGGTTGTGCGCGCTCAACAACAGCCACGTGCTTCCAGGGCAGAGGGACGCTCATTCGAGAAGAAGGAGAGAATGATGTAGTTTCCGGAGCCAAAAAAGGCTCGGAAATTTTTGACTCGTTCTGAACAAATTTGTCTGAGGGTTCCTTTGAATCAGAGTCAAAAGATAAGGGCCTCAACAACAATTTAGATTTGCTTTCAGCCCCTTTCACTGGTGGCTTTGACAAAACTGAATCAGGGATGGCTGCACGTGGAGCGAATGGAGATATTTCCTTTTCAATGCCATCAGACTCAAACGAATTAGTGGCAGGATCCTTGATTGCGAGAATTGAACGGACTTCTTCCGGTGCTGCTGCCGACTCCAAAGAAGGCATGGTTGGTAACGCTAAACGTGACAAGCTTGGTGCTACGCTGGTTGGTGTTTGAACACGCGTAGAAACAGCCGTAGAGGGCGAAGCCGAGCGAGATTGTGGGAGCTGGAGAGGGGTTTGGAACAACGTCGATGTCGCAACTGGAAAAATTGATGAAGGCTTTTTCGTTCCGAATGAAGACGATGGAGGCAGGGCAATGGAAGGAGCCACAATTAAAGACTCTTGATGCTGACGCATCTCTTCTTCCTTGACTCCTGCCTCGTCTTTTTTTTGCTTCTTCTTTGACGGCAATAGTTTGGGAAGAGGAGGCGCGGAAATTGTGGCTGATCGAGACGTTGAATTGTCCTCATCGGAACTATCACTACTATCAAATGCATGTATGCGTAATAATGACTTTTGCGCAGATGAAAGCTGAGGATGCTGATGCCGTGGTGCGGGAGGTGCGGGAGTCGGTGGTTGTGGTTTTGATGATGGACGTTTTGCCGGTGGTTTTGAGCTAGATGAAGAAGGGCCTGATGGTTTTGATTTCTTCGCACCCGCAAATGCGCTTTTCGATTCAGGGGGTGGAATTACGTCCACAAGTGCCCAACAGCCTTTCATGTTATGCAGTTTGCCAGAAGAAAATATGTCTGGGTGTGTGGAAAGTTCTTTTGCAATTGTGTTGTGCCAGGTGGGTGTTCCTGCTTGACGTTGAGTTTCAGAAAACAGTGCGCCAAAACTTACGCGTCTTTCCAATCATTATATGATCCCAGTTGGTATCGATGAATGCACAGAGCTCATCTTTCCAGCTGAACCACCGATCTTCTCTGTCTGGCGTGGTTACGGTAAGGTGGTACAGAACAAGCTGTGTCAGCGCAAGCCTGGTGGGATCAGTATGAGCATACACATGATAACTTTCAAAGCCGCATCATAGATGAAACAAGCAAACCAGGTGGGTGGTGTCCGGGCGAATTCGTCCAGGCGAGATCGAGAGCATTGCGAGCACACAAACGAGTAGAATACGTCGCCATGTAACACCACCACGTCTTCACCAACACACGCTGCATGGAAGCGACGTTGGCACTCGCCACACTGAACAGTTGGCGCTGCGTCGTGACCAAAGCTTGTGCACCGTCCGACGCGCGAATGGCATTCAATACAGGCGCTTGCAACGAGACCAGCCCCGGCCTTCACTTCATTTGCGCTCGAAGCCTCCCACAATCCGATGCCACTTCCTGTTCCATTTCCAGGGTCCGGTGCGCGGCCATTCTTATTCGCAGTCGACTTGTAGAAGTGACCTGTTGAAGTGCGACTCATCCAAACAGGCCCTTCGTATCCAGTGGAAACCTTGCATGAAGCGTGTGAAAAGAGGCCGTTCGAATGCGAAGAAAAGCATACCAAACTTCGTGAGGAAAAAGGAATGAAAAAAGTTGTGGACGAGGACTCTCGCTTCTTTCACTTGCCGAAAGTCTTTTCAAGGGGTCTGCTGGAGAAGCTGCAAATCAACGAGGAGGCTGATTGTCAAAGGGATTGCGAGCATAGGCATTTTCTTGACTCGCTTCAGACACGCGTGCATCAGGTTCGTTCACTTCTTCGACTACTGTCAAATGAGGCTTATTCATTGGCTTGGAATAGGCCAGTTGTTTGCCTCCATACCAAAAGATTGAGGTTCTGGGCAAGGTCTTAAACCTTGTTGTTTCTCGGTTCACGACCCACAAACCTCTCCTCGCTGAAATCAAACGAGAATACGACCTCGTTCTCCTGAGTATTTACAACCACAAGCGTGAGAAGGAGTATCTTCGGGGCAAGATTCAGAAACTTATTTGTGAACTTGGAACTCCAGCAATGCTAAGCGCAGAGCTAGCAAAAGTAATGGATTTATCATATAGACTGGACGCAATTAAGTCGGTGAACGACAGGTAGGTGGGTTCATGGATTGCCGCCCGAAATAACAAAGGGCCCCAAAGACTCAAAAAGAAACACGAAAAGCACGATCTCGGCTTTATCGAATATCTTGGTTGTTTATTTGAACAAGAATTGGACGAAATGCAAGGTACATATTTTAGGCCTCACGTTCCAAGATCTGATGCCATGTATCAGACGAAACTCAGAAAATGGGTCTAAAATTTAGAGGGAAGAAGGCTTTCATTAATGACTGGCTTAATGCGAACGGTGAAAAACACGACTTGCTCCGACAATTGCAAGCAACATTTGAACGGGGTCAGTATGACGATTTAGATGAAATGGAAAAGATAGATATACGAGAGGAGGAGGAGATTCCTGATGGGCAGGTAAAGCGCTCTTTCTTTCATTGCTCCTCGCCTTGATTCCTTTATTAGGAGAAGTTAGACCTGAAGAATACAATTGAAGAATTGAAAGCTCAGCTGGAATTAGCCGATGAAAAGTTCAGAGCCTACTCGGATGAGTTGAACTCATTTGAACGAGTGAGGCTGGCAGGAAAGTTAGAGACTTTCACTAACAGTTCATAAAACGCAGAAAATCGCAGAAATCAACATGCTTGTTCACATTCATCAAAAATAAAGAAAATAATTTTGACTTTCCAGCAGTGTTCTGACAATTACATACATCAGTCAAACTGACGATCACTCACGTATGCGCACATTCGTAACCTGGTTCGAAGATTGAAATCGATATCGGTATATGAGGATCTAAGATATCCTACAGGACAGACACTGTTCACGACCGCGATGGCAATCCATTGCCTATTTATAGCTTGACCTTCAAGGTGAGGCACAATCCCTGCAGCATGTATCCTATGCCAGATGTATCATTAAATTCTTCAAATTCAGCCAGATGGTAGTCAACTCATAGCTGGGGCAGGCTCTGAGATTCTCGTGTATGATGTGGCAGAGGGAGAGCTTGTCCAATCGCTCAAAGCGCATAAGGACGCCGTTTTCGCTGTCGATTATTCTGCAGACGGAACGCGGTAAGATTTGGCAGTAATTTGGATAGATGCAGGCTCAAATGTGGCTAGTTTCGCGTCTGGGGGTGCTGACAAGCAAGTCATTATCTGGAGCTCTAAAATGGAGGGTATCCTAAAGTATTCTCATTCGGATGCTATTCAAGCTCTAGCCCATAATCCTGTAACTGGTCAAGTAATATCATGCACAGCCTCAGATTTTGGATTGTGGTCGCCAGAGCAAAAAAGTGTAACCAAGCTGAAGGTCTCGTGTAACTTCGCATGTAGCACAACATTAACATACATTCTATTCCCGTTCCTCTAGGTTCCGGCCCGAATATTGACGGCATCATGGACTAATGACGGACAATATTTTGCGCTTGGACTGTTTAACGGACACGTGTCAATACGAAATAGAAACGGGGAGGAGAAATTTCGAATTGAGCGCGGGACATCTCCTGTCTGGTCCCTCCAGTGGTGTCCTTCCACAGAACGCGAATCCGAACTTCTTGCTATCACTGACTGGAACCAAAAGCTTTCATTTTTCCACTTGAACGGCCGGCAGGTTGGAAAAGAGAGGACACTTGGTTACGATCCAACTTGTGTATCTTTCTTTTCCAGTGGTGACTTCGCCGTGGTAGGGGGCTCCGATCACAAGGTGACTCTTTGGACAGCGGAAGGGATCAAGCTCGGAATTATTTGTGAGCGAGATAGCTGGGTCTGGTGCTGCAAAGTGAAGCCCAGGCAAAACTACGTTGCGGTTGGGTGCAATGATGGAACTGTCACACTGCATCAACTTGTTTTCAACACTGTTCATGGTCTTTACAATGACCGATATGCCTTCAGAGAAAACATGACAGATGTGGTTATTCAGCATTTATCTACGGATCAACGTGCTCGAATCAAATGTCGTGATTACGTCAAGAAAATTGCTGTGTACAAGGACCGTTTGGCAGTGCAGCTTCCGGACCGAATCATCATTTACGAATTGTTTCATGACGATGCAACGGATATGCACTATCGCATCAAAGAAAAGCTGCAAAAACGTCTGGAATGCAACCTGCTTGTTGTTACCTCGCAGCACATTATACTATGCATGGAAAAAAAGCTTCAAATGTACCAATTCAACGGTGACAAAGAACGAGAGTGGAACTTGGACTCTTTGATTCGCTATATCAAAACAATTGGAGGTCCGCGGGGTCAAGAAGGCCTTCTAGTTGGGATGAAGAATGGGCAAATATTTCAAATATTTCTTAACAACCCATTTCCCATTCCACTCATAAAACAAGCGACTTCAGTGCGTTGCCTAGATTTGAACTTGTCAAGGACTAGATTGGCAGTCGTAGACGATCACAACATGTGCCTTGTATACTGCCTCAAAACAAAAGAATTACTTTTTCAAGAGCCTAATGCTAATAGTGTGGCTTGGAATTCAGAGCTTGATGATATGTTATGCTATTCTGGCGGTGGTGTCTTGACTGTGAAAACGGGGAGTTTCCAGTCCCATCAACAAAAAATGCAAGGATTTGTAGTCGGATTCAAAGGCTCGCGTATCTTCTGTCTCCATATTTACAACATGACAACCATTGATGTTCCTCAGTCTACATCTCTGGAAAAGTACTTGGACAAAAAAGAGTTTGAGCCTGCATACAAAGTTGCTTGTTTGGGAGTCACTGAAGGAGACTGGAGGCGACTCGCGATGGACTCTCTTGAAGGTTTGAGCTTTGAAGTTGCGAAAAAAGGATTCATGCGACTGCGCGACACTCAGTTCTTGTACTTGCTGAAATTGATCGAACGAATGAAGACGGAAGGACGGTACGAAATGGATAATGTTGTGGGAGAAATTAACTCGTATCTGGGAAAATTCCATGAGGTGAGTAAACCATCGTCTTTGACACGTCAAATATTTAGAGCTTTTGTAGGCTGCACGACTATTCAAACGCGCCGGAAATCATTCTCGCGCCATTCAAATGTACACTGAACTTAACATGTGGGAGTATGCCACGCAAATTGCATCAGAAACCAACATGGATCCCGTCGACATATTAAAAAGAAAGGCACAGATGCAACAGGATCGCAACGACCTCATGGCGGCGGCAAGTACGTATATAGAAGTAGGCGACTATTTGCAGGCCATCAACATTATAGGTCCAAGTGGAGCTGTCGACCGCTTAATAGAAATCACCCGAAAACTGAAAAAGACGGACTCAAAAGCACTGAATCGATGCTTATACTTTTTCCGAAAATTCAATCACAATCCTTATGCTGCCGAGTGTCTGATTAAGATGGGTGACATAAGTCACCTCCTCCAATTGCATGTAGAACTTCAACAATGGGACGAAGCCTTCAAAATTGCCGACACTTATCCTGAGTTTACACAACAGATATACCTACCTTACGCAACATGGCTAGCTGTTAATGATCGATACATGGAAGCCCAGGTTAATTATAGAAAGGCTGGTCGAATCGACGAAGCCATTCGAGTTCTTGAGCAGTTGGCCAAGAATTCAGTGTCAGAATCAAGATTCAACGACGCCTCATACTATTACTATTTGCTGTCGATGGAAAATCTTCAATCTGTACCTGATGAAACGCAAGCGAATCAATTGAATGAGGAGCAAATGGAAGCATTATCAGCATTTGAAAGACACCGATCTACTTCTGAAATCTATTTTGCTTTTCACTCTGTAAGAAAATTCGTTGATGAACCTTTCACTTCCCACCTTCCGGAATCTTTGTTGAGTATGGCAACATTCCTCTTGAACCAAACAATGAAGGCGCAACCTCCTCCAGGTGTTTCAAAGGCTTACATTTTGTTTGCTCTGACAAAGCTTAGTCGGAATATTGGTGCTTTTAAGTTGGCGCGTTATGGGTATGAACGACTTCAAAACTACAAAATACCTCCTGAATGGGAACATACTTCAGATATCTCATCTTTGACTATTCGCAGCAAACCCACCAACGATCGAGAAGATATTCTTCCAGTCTGTTTTACTTGCTCCACTGTTAATCCAATGCTTAATGCAAAAGGTGACCACTGTATCGAGTGTACAGAAAAGTTCACGAGGTCTATGTTTTCATTCCAGATATTACCATTGATGGAATTTGATCTTGTTGATGGAATTACTGATGCTGAAGCCTCGGCACTGATTCAGAAAGAGCCTCCGGGAAAGCCGATAGACAGTATGAGGCTGGAGAAAAGGGGGACCAAAGGCAAGAAATCAAAGGCCGCTTCCACGGAGACAGAATTCAACCGCCATATTGAAGGGTTAAATCGAAACGGCGACGCTTCCCACAAACTTGACCGCAACGAACTGCTGGAGCTTAGGAGCAGAGATGTGTTTATTCAAGATTGGGGTAAACAATGCTTGAGCAAACGATACTTCAAAGTGTCCCATGTTGATGCGACAGTTATGATGTGTCCCACTTGCTTCCACTTTTTCATGGATGATGAATGGAACTACCAGTTCCTGAAAGAAGGGGCCTGTCCGCTTTGCAGAAATCCCCATTCACCAGCCCATTCCCTCGTTCTGATTTAATGTGTTCCCTTTGCCTTTTCATTTTTACTCCTCTTCTTATTATTCAACTTTGAATATCAATCAAATACTATTTTTTTTGTAGATTTTTCTTTCAAGTGTCTTTTCTAATACTTGATGTGCTGCACATCTTCCAGTTCGAGCATCCAGAGCTGACAATATAAAAAGCATGTTGTTTGTGACAATACTGGCTCCATGCTTGTATCCAAGTAACCTTATCAAGGTTCAGAAAGTATAGGCTGAAGCATTACTAGTCAAACATGCTGTATGGCACTCAAGTTAGATGTCAAATGACTCCTGTGAGTTTAATCAAATTTGGTTGGTGCATCTGAAATTTAGCTTCCTCAAAAGCAAAAGTCAACAACTAAAGAAGTCAGAAAAATTTATGAAGGAATCAAAATGGCAGTTACAAATCTCCAGTTTGTCACCACACTAGTGACATTCAGTCGCTGATGGGAAGAACACAGCCAGAGGCAAAGAAGGGGCACAGTGGGTGAGAGATGACATGGACTGATATCAAGAATTCTTTTTCTTATATGACAAAACTAAGGATTCCTAAATCAGCTCTTGCCCACATTCAGTTTTATCTTTCTTGCAGTGGTAACAAGTGGGAAAGGGTACTCACAGATTTGGATGGAGGTCGGTGAGATATTTTTTGAGCTAGTTAAGGGTTCCAAGCCTACTGGCAATCCACAGTGCTTGGCAAAGAGGATTGACTGTAGATTATTATTTTTTTTGAAAGGAAAGCAGAGACTCTGAGGAGCTTTTAGCCTGGAAGGGGCACAAGATGAAGGAGAGACAACGAGAATGAGGTTTAACTTTGATTGCATACACCCATCCTTGCTGCTTATCCAGTGTTGCCATAGAATCTGGGCATGTCAAAGCCATTTCAAGGTTGATCTGAGAGCACTTTCAGCATTTTACTGAGTGTTGCTGGATGAATTGCAAATTCTTTGCAATGCCTTATTGTATTTCATGTTCCAGTTTATAAGGAAAAAGGAGGCCAAGTACAATTGATTTGTAAGTGGTTTTGGGGAGGCCATACCCCTACTAAGCACAACATAACCCTTTTTTGAATTCTTATAGTTATATGCACAACTGGCTTTTTAAATGAAGTGGAGGTCTCCAAAGAGCCATTGTTGCACCCATGATACAATTATAGATGAAACCTTATGTGCCACAGAAAAATTTTGCCCAAAGGTATCTGCAACAATGGATTTGATTTATTCATCAGTTCTAATTTTGAGCCACAGTAAGAGGAAGTTAACTGAAAAACTGTGGTGAGATAGAGTGTTTTATGTTCATTTGTATGAGATTTTGGAAATTGGAAGCAAGCTTTATTGTAAGCACATATACTTTCCAGAAGTAATACTCTTGACAACTTCTGTTAATATTGCGACTTGATCAACACCCATATCAATATCAATTCCAGACAGTAAGCCCCCGTTTGCATGGAACTGAATCGCGACAGTACCAGAGGTAGGCAGGGTCGATGACTCGATCCTCGCCATCAATTTCAAGGGCTCCCGTTCTCCGAGCGAACTAGAAGTATGAATCGATCCAGGTGACAATTCGCCGCTGTTGCTGCACTCCAAACCTCCAACAGCCCATAAAACGGACCTCTTCTCAGGACTCCACAAACCCTCGGGCTTCATCTTAGCCGAAATGAGATTACCACCATCTGATACTGTTGCTAGGATTCTGACGTCAGAAATATTCAGCTTACTGATCAAATCATCGTTGTACTGGTATGCAAACAAGAGCGATGCAGAGCCCGAATCGAATCTCCAGATAGGGTTGGCGAGAAGTGGGGCGAAGAAGTCCGCGTCATCATCAGGAACATGAACTAGGTATTTAGCAACCGTAGCAATGGCTTTGCCACCAGAGGACATGGACAAAGCTGCAAGCTTGTACAAGTCGATTTCAAGTCCATTGCCGTATGGCCCAGAGAATACAGAAGCGAACGAGTCATTTGCAATGAACTCCTCAAACACTTCGGTCCCAAAGATGGTAAGTCGTACTTTAGTATCTTCCGAAATGTTGAAACTATTGTTCACATCAGGCATAGCAATTGAAATTTCACCCGTCAGGCGAAGTTTTTCAATATCACCTTCACGAAACAACACGTCGACAGTTTCGACAATAGAACCGTGAAGCTTCAAAGCTCCAGGCTGTACCATCATGGCAGATGCTGCAGGTGCGCCAAAAAGGTCGTTGAAGAGATCCTTTGAGTTTCCTGGAGCATGCTGAGGGATTGGAGGTACCATCTCATGATCAAATGGGGCTGGGACATGAGGAATAGAAAGGGGAGGCAACAAAATTCCGTTCTCTGGCGCTGTTAAGTTGACACTACTAGAACTTAAGTTTTGGGGACTGCAAGAAGACAAAGTTGGAAGGGAAAACTCACTTTTTTTTCTTGGAAGGAAGAGTCGCGGCTAGGCTCTTCATGGCATCCAATGCAGTTGAGGGATCATCCTCGATGGCAGTGCTGGAAATAGCAACTCTGATTTTTCCAAGATCGAATGGATTTTCGCTCCTGAAATGAGGCACTTTCAACTCAGGTGAGCAAACAAATACGGCACCCACTCATTTTCATCTTCATCTGACGAATCAAAATCATAATTTTGGCTGGCGTTCGTAGTATTCCATGGTGTATTTGTACTGGAAGCATTGCCAGGCACTATCGTGAAACCTTCTGAGTCAACCAGAGGGGCAGGGATACTCTCCTGACTCCTACAGTTAGTCACAAAAATAGACGAAAAATGAAAAGAGAGTTAGTACTAAGACAGTTGCCATAACAGCCTCGGCGGGTTCAATCGTCTTGGGTTCGCTCGTTCGTCCAGTACCAGTGATCACAGTTCTCGGATCTGATAAATAAATGAAAGTAAGACTAATGCAATGCGGTCACGACAGTATTGCTCGTACCCAGCCCCAAGGCTGAAATGAAGAATTTCTTGTCTTGTTCTGGGTCATAACTCAGACTTGCTGCAGCTGTACGATCTGGAATCTGTGGGCTGACGAGGTTAGCACGATACAAGACATCGCTAATACTTACCTCCACAATTGGCTTCGCCATTCCACCATGCAGTTCACAGAAACGCGAGATGGTGAAATTGAGATTACTCTTTCTCGCTTTGTCCATTCGTTCAAATTGCTGACCACATATGTGAGCATATGAGCTCACGTATCGTCGTCACAAATTTAAAACGTACTGAGAATAAGGACGTAACTTTCTCAACAAAAGATTGACTGGCATTCTCAATTGCCTGATTTGTTTCCGGTGGAAGGTCTAGTTCCAACAGGTAACCACCCGGACGACTACTGGTAAGGAAGAAACGTACCATCTGCTTTCTTTGCCCTCAGGTTTTTGAAGAGACCAACTCCCTTTCCACTTAAGCCGCTATCCTTCTTAAGTCTCTTTTCTTCACTCTCAAAAACGCGAAGTAACTTGTTGAGCTCAAACTCATAGTTTCTTTGCTTCTTCCATTCGGAGTCGTTATCGAGCTTGTTTGTGAGCGGCCTGACAAGAAGTGAGGATGCTAATGGATTCGACCAGAGTTGATGCGATCTTACATGGCAACTTTTTCTGATAGATCCAGCGCAAATCGATGATGGAACTGTGCTTCTTCCGCTGTGCCGACGAGCACCTTGCCCCAGACCTCTGCGAAGTCTCTGCACAAAGAAGCTATCAATTCCATCCCCAAACGCACAAACAATGAAGCAGATTCACCCGAGCTGGCTGTTTGACATTGAAAACGACTTTTTGGACAGTTGCTCCAGTCCCTTGGCGTAGACAACTTCGATGGCGACCCTAAATTGGAGAGTCAACACATACAAGCGAATGCACGTCCGTTATTTGGTAACAATTACACCAATTGATTGTAAGATTATTGATCACGAGAGGTACAATGCCAGCTCATCAAGTCGGTCGGACGAGAGGGACGAGGAGGACGCTTTGTACTCACCGCTCGCGGAAAAACTCGGCCACTTCTGCGTCCATTGCACGACACAGTTTTAGCCGCGCGACTGCTGCGTCTACCTTCTCGCGTGGTTGCGTCTGATCGTATTCGTTGCGCATGGACGGAGGTAAGAATTTATTTTATGGATTAGTTTTTTATCCTCTCTCCTCCATGTTTTTCGAGGATGTGTCTTAAAGCATCCAGTGAGGCGTGCAGGCCATGCACGCGCGATGCTTGGTTGCAGATTGCTTTCGCTTCGAGAGCATCCGTCAGAGCGAGTTCCACAGAAGCGTTTAGCTGAGCAGTTGATTTCCGATCTGATAATGATGACGAGGGGGGAAGTAACGGGTGAGGGAGGGAAGTACGAGTCTGGTGAGAAGTGGCACCAATCTGCAAAGAAAGGGGGGGGTGAACCAGCGACAATGACAGCCGTCTTTTTGAAGACGTGTTCCTGAATTCTAAAGAGACCGACAGAGGATTCGTTGACGAGGTTCCGGAGCGCGTCGGACACCGCTGAGGCCACTGCACACAACGGTTAGCGGGGAAAAGGCCTGCGAGAACCGCTGGCGTGCATCCGTTCACGAGATACGCTCGACTTGCGTTCGACAGGAAAGAGCTGGAGACGTACCCTCGCCAGCCCGGTCTGCCATATTGGATCCAACTTTTAGGAGACAAATGTCCCAGAATTGTCCATACATGGTGCTCGGGGTTCCGCGCACGGCGACGGCAGACGAGGTGAAGAAGGCGTACCGCGCGCTGGTGAGGAGGAGGCGACATTGTCTGCGCGCATGCTCTCGAATGGTAACAAACGGTAACGCCAATACCGACACCTCAGGCCCTGCGCCACCATCCCGACAAGAACCACAACAACGAAGCAGCGAGCGCGCGCATGCAGGACATAACTGCCGCATACGCTGTGCTGTCGGACCCCGAACGAAAGCGCAGCTATGATGCCTCGCTGGTATATGTCGTCGCGTCATCCGCAAAACCATTCTCACGACCCAATCACGCCAGCAATTCTCCTCCGCACCTCATCGACACCCGTATTCCCATGCACGGTTTCAGGCTACGGGAGCGGCTTTCTTTGGAGGCTTTCGCAGTTTCGGCTTTGAAGGATTCTCAGACCTCTTCTCTGACTTCGACAGTTTCCCCGCTCGTGCGCGTCCGCAGCCTCAATCATGTCCTCAATCCAAGCAACCTCCAGTGCCGTATCCGCATGATCATGCCACTCGGTTTTCCAAGCATGGTAACACTGGACACCAGGGCCAGATGCCACAAGCTCAGTCGCAGCAGCCGCCCAACGCCTCTGCGCCTCGTTCGAAGCGTACTAAGCCAAACTCTGCTGAAAAAAATGGGTACTCCACGGTTCCACCCGCATTCACGCCTTTAGCCTCTTCAGCCTCGCATCCTCCAGCAGACTCATCATTTTGGTCAGATAGCAAGGATCGACAACACACTATTACATTACGAACAACGTTGGAAAATCTCTTCAAATCTTCTTCAAAGACCCTCAACATCACTCGCACCATCTATGTGGTAGCGCCTCGTACCAGCTCCTCTTTATCCAAGAAAACAACTTACCTCCCTCAACAAGATCGTCAGCAAGTTTCTATTCAGCTGAATGCAACTAAACACTATGACGGTTGCACAATACTTTTACCTGGTCTCGGCGACCAAATTCATCCGTCCAACGCCCCAGCCAGCTTCTTGAAGCGAGGCTCGGGCCGTCCTCAATCTAGCCTGCAATTCAAAGACCTTGTCCTGACCCTCAAAGTGCAACCACACCCAACACTGTCTCGCACCCTCCAGGACAAGGACAACCTCATTGGCCAATTGACAGTTACGAAGCGTGTAGCTGCGGCCGGATGTGCCGGTGTGACTTTTGTCGGGATTGATGGACGCCTTTTGGATTGCAGCAGTGGCAACGTACATCTGAAGGATGGTGACTCGTTCGTCATCAAGAATGAGGGTTGGGTGAAAGAAAACGGGACTGGACGTGGGGATTTGGTGTTGAGTGTGAAAGTATTGCCAGGTTTAGACGACGATGAGGAGGATGGCATGTCACACCCCGAAGACGGGCAAGACAAGGAAGAGGAAGTCGATCGTGGTGCGCGCAAGGAAGATGTCGGGAAGATGAATGACGAGTTACTGAATGGAAAAGCCTCAGAAACTGGATTTCGAAAGAGGAAGCGAGGGGAAAGTGACTTCGAACAGCAGGAAGAAGAAGATTTAATTGGGCTAACGGATCCTCGTAATCGCGACGGCCATCGAAAGGGAGGAATGGATGTACGCAGTGAGAGTAATGGGTCCGTGAAGCCCACACATGACACTGCAACGACCCAGCCTTGGATGCTGTATGCGGAAGAGACTTCGTGCGAATCAGAGGGCTTCGATCTTGACCTTGACTTTCTCGGTGGTCGAATGTGGACGTCTGCTGCCCGAGAGCCTCAAGTCAGCAGCAACACCGAAAACCGAAAATATCCCCGCGATACGTCAATACATGCACCATCTCAAGATTCAACACCTTCAGCTGAAGAATCCTCGAAATTGACCTCCACACCTATGACAGAACAAAAACCTCAAAATCATCTTAGAAACGCGAATTCGAAAGATTTGGAAGATGGACAGCATAATGAGACGCAGTTTTCGCGATTCCCCTTATTTTCTGGCAAACCACGAAGGAAACTTTCCTCTCAAAGCAAGACGCCACCGTCGGGTCACGAGAATGATATCGCTTCCCCTTGCAAAGATGAAGTCGAAGCGACGAAGAAGCAGAATTCCAAGCAAAAGAAGAGGGGTGTCTCGTTGCAGGGCCGTTTTGGTCCTTACACGATTTTGGGAGGAAATGGGGGCAAAGATGATCCGCTTGAAATCGATTGAAGTGGAGAGTTGAGGAAGGAAGATGTTGCGTTTATTGCAAAATTACTTTCCGCGTTTCGAGTCCTTCTTTGCTGGCTTGGGAGGTTCATAAATACCGCCAGACTGGTGAGAAGAAAGTTAGACACGCGAATATTTTGCTGCAATTGATAACTAGTCTCAGGACCCTCATTGCTCTCACGAATCAAAAAAATGACATTTGTCCTGACCCTGTTCAGAAGGCTGGTCCCGATCTCGCCGGAGACCAGCATTCCTCGTTCCCAAACATCATCAGCAGAGCCCCACGTTGCCAGTCCTATCCATTCCCTCCTTCCATGGCGTGGGAGACACAGGGAGAGAGGTGAAAATGTGCAAACACTCACGTCCACCATTTCAATTTCCTTCTGCGACACGGCCTTGCTTCTGTAGGAGCGGGGAATGAGACCGATCTCTGGGTAGAGCAAGATGGACGAGGGCGCGGCAGGGCCCTTCCCGGTGACGGGGAGGGCGACCACCTCTGCAGAGACGGGACGCGATACAGTCTGCGGCGCCGCGTTCACAGAGGCTCCGAAGCGCGCGGATGCCATGCTGGCAGTTGAGGCGGAAGAGGCGGAAGAGGTGGCGGCGGACACGGGCCCGTGCGTCGGGTAGGGACCCACGTTCGACGGCGCAACAACACCCTTCGCAAACTCAGCAGTGCCGGGTGGAAGCTGGGCATGCCCGTGCGCCTTCCAGAAATCGCTTGTGCGCGGACCAACAAATCGGATCGACGGGGTGCGGTGGCCGTGCGATGCCACAGCCTCAGAGACAGCTTCTGCCGTCGTCGAGCCAAAGAGGCTTTTCAGGAAAGACATTTGAACGACAAATAAGAGTGGAAAAAAATTATTCATTCAACCACACAATGATGTACTAATGTCTATTCATCTTTAGAATTCAGTTAGGATGTTGTGGCAAGCACGACTGGCACTTTTTTTGTTTCTCGCTTAATATGCACCTCACACGGCGACAATTTCATTACTATTTCTCTGCTTAATAATTTCATTCCTGTGCCTTCTCAATGCCGCCGGGCAAGCCATGGAACGTGGTGGCAAAAAAATCTCAAACCAAACCCAGCCGTCATGCCAGAACGGCAGCCTTCCCCGCCCCCAACTCCGCCCATGAAGCCCTTTCGCGGCATTCTCTCGTGGGAACAAGTGAAAGAAACCGTAGAAACCCAGAGTTTGCATCGCTTCAGCCGCACACCCGAAGTCACTGAAGCTTATCTGCACCACTTGCAAACGAACGTGAAACGATTCGCTTCCATTTCTGACTGCGTCAAGGTTCAGACGCTCCATTTACCATCCTTCATTAAGGATGAACTCATCCACGCAGTCCCAGTAGACCAGGCGTCCGGCTGGAAGGTGAGAACGGTTTGCTCAAACTTGATTGATTGAGCCAGCTCGTTTCAAACAACCTAACGCGACGGGCAGGTGAAGCCGTGGACGCTGACCAAGAACCGATTTCCTTACGCGGTGGAGAAAGGAGTGGAGCATTGGGTTCTGTGGAGCATTGGGGAGAAAGCGCTAGACAATTTGCAGATCCAGAGCATTTGCGACCGCGAATTCCTGGGACTGGAATACACATTTCTCGTGAATCCACCTCGTCTCAAATCGGTACCAGAGATTCACCATGTGCACATCTTTTTTCATGAAACAATGAATTTTTAATTTTAAAGAACCCAGGGTAAAGCAATAGAGAATAAGTAGGTAGGTGCGTTTGTGGCAGATCGGTCCTGTACAGTTTCACTTTTTGTTTTTGTTGTCTGATGAGTCTTTCCAGTTTCCCGCGGCAATCTTAAAAGCTTCTTTGTGCGTAAGCTCCGGATTCTCAGCTTTCACTCGCGGAAGCTCGGTCTGTTAATGAACGGGATTGGCATCATGATTGATGGACAACCAAGTGGCTGCCAAACAAAGGGTGGCCAGATTCGCACCTTCATAAACAGGTTGTAGGCCGACGGCGCGCGGACCGTTTTTTCCTTCTTTTCGCCAGCGGATTTCTGTTGCGCGCGCGCATGGTTGTGTCAGAGATAAATTGGTGTGCGGGCAGGGGATGGAGGCGGTGTGGGCGCCAAGGACTGCGCGCGACGATCGATCCACCGGAGCGCATCCTCGCTCGCAGAAAGTTCAAGCGTCCGTATTCACCTTCTCTTTCTTCTCTTCTTTGGGCATTTGTGCTTGTTTGTGGGCTTGTTGACGTCGTTGTTTTCAGTCGTTTTTTTCGATGGATTTGTCCGAAGGGCAGGAAGAAAAGGAAAGAGTCCTTCACAAAAGATGCTTGAGAATATCACGATAGCCTTGCTCAACACTCTCGAAAGTTTCCTGTAACTTTCCCTGCATCTCCGTCACTTCCATGCCACTCAGCACCTCCTTCAAAAAACATGAGTACACGACAAGGGCCACATACAAAATCCCAATTACCTCATTACGCTGGTACAACCTTTTCTTGACAAGAAGTCTGTATTCTTGGCATGCTTTTTTATCGCGCGAATCCAGAAACTTGAGCAAAAGTATTTCAATGCAGCGGGCAGCCTGACCCTAAGACAATGTAAGCACGGCTGCGACGAACTTACAAGCAAAGTGAAGCCAACTAACTTTGCTCAGCTTATATTCTCCATTCTTGACTTGTTCCACAACGGAATTTACTGCCGCACGCGTCTCCATGTCCACGACTCTCCCTGCGGCCAATACGGGGAGATGCAAGGAGCTCAGTGATGGGGGTGCGGCCGTAGTTTTTGCCTTGCGGATCTTTTCCACATCGTCCAACAGATCTTGAAGGTCACAAATGTCTCGGAGAATTTGAAAGTCGTCGTTCGGATCTTCGACTGCCCACGCGTATTACAACGAATCGAATACTCCACATGCAAGGACTTTACCTCCAAAATCTGCAATCTCCTTCCTTGACAGAAACTCCTTTTTGACGGTATGGTAGAGTTGCTCTTTTGAGATATCGAGCTTGTCAAAAATCCAATTATTCAGACAAGCACTCACTTCCATGCCCCATCTTCTGATATGGAGGGAACACCAACACCTGACTGATCCGCATTCTTTTTTGGTCTGGCCAACACCAAAATGTGTACACTGTGGAAAACCCACAAAGAGCCCATGCAAACTGAGCAGCATATCTGGCTTCAGAACCTGCCACAAGCGGACGCCTTTCGAATAATAAATAACACTCCCACGCCTCGTCCTCCGCGTCGATAGCGGACGCTCCCTCAATAAAAAAGAGGCAGAACACTTGAAGAGCAGCGTTGTAAGATTTGAAGCGAGGAGTAGCAAAGTTGGCCTGTTTTGCGGTTCATACAACGATCTCAAGGCAGGCTCGGCGTGAACACACCTTATAAATTTCATAAACTACGCCTTGCTTCCCCTTCACGGTGTATTCGTGTACTTTGTCGCCCATGGGGGAGAATGCGCCTTGTTCGTCGCGACGAACTTGTTCCATAAAGGTGCTGTAATCGTCCGTAACTCCTAAAAACGAGACGGACGGTCAAATTCAGTTCAAAATACGCGTCGCGTAGTACGTGGATGGCAGTCCTGCATACCTTTTTCAGGGAGCTTAGCTCGCACAATTGCAAGAACATCGTCCGCCTTGGGGGTCGCGTCGCCAATTTTCTTCGCCTTAGCGAGTGCCTCTGGATCCTTGTCAATTCGGTATGTGTAGGACATGCCCAGGAAGGAGAAGAGCGAGCCTGCCGAGTAGTGCAGCTGAAATCGGATTATGAACTGAGGACCAATTTTACCTGGTGGGCCATTGCGCTCACCCTGACGACGGGGTCCTTATAGCCAAAGAGGTTTTCTTCGTCGCCAAAGAGGGGATAGGTAAATTCCGGATGGAAGGTCCGAACCTGCTCCTCCTTCTCATTGTGGGACAGATTGCTTGATGATGCGCCAGGCTGCATAGGACGTCCATTGAGAACAGCGTCTTCAGCTTGGACTTTCAATGAAGATTTAGTGGTAGGTGGTTGTTTTGCGGGATTGCGAAGTGGAGAGTGAGCGAATGCTTTGGTCAACTGACGGAGAAGCATCGGTGTCGGGAGAGAGAGGAAAGGCGCATTCGCGCAACCAACGGAAAGAGAGATAATAAACGGCAACTGGAGGAGGACGAGAACGAGCACGAACCCAGTTTCAGCTCAATCGCTGCGTTCGCATTCGAAACCCACGCGTCCAGGCCGGTGCTGCCGCCAGCGCCAGAGCCCGTTCCCAGACTTGTGTTGAGGCTCGTTCTGAGGCCTGGTGCACCAAGGCGCAGAGTGTCAGCTTATCGTCACCCAACAAATCCTGTCTCAACCTGACATCATTTTCTCCTTCTTTTTAAAAACGGTTGTGTGATTCTTCTTTCAGCGTCTTCCTATTTTCTTCTTTCTTTGAATTCGGCGAGGTTGGACGCGACTCGCGGAGGTTTACGGGACACGTTGCCGAGGGCTGTCGGGAAACATTCCCCCACAAAAGATGAGCACCATGACGCCTGCTCCTCCTGCCAAGAGTGCATTCGCACGCATGGTGGATGGACTGCAGCGGATCGTGCGTGGCGACTCAGCCACCCACGTGCAGCGGTCAAAGTCAGCGCGAGGTCCTCCGGGAGTTTCCACAACTTCCCCGCAAATCTTGCGATCCAACACGATGGCCTCCGAGCGCGTCCAGCAGGTCACAGCCCACCTCAACGGTGCAACCGGTGTGTTTCATCTCTGTGACTCTGCGGACTTTGCCTTGCGTGCCACCCCAGGGCTTGTATTGTGGGAATGGAATCGATACCATCGATACCTTTGGACCTGTCCCTGTCCTCCCCCCACGTGAAGGCCAACCATCCCGCACCGACTTATACTTGAAATGATACAGCGTCCATCTTCGCCAATGTCGAGACGATTCCGCTTGACGCCATCTTTGCGCTGTCCGCCGCGCACACGGCTGACCAGGACCCGCACAAGATTAACCTGGGAATCGGAGCATACCGAGACAATGATGGCAAGCCATGGGTGCTTCCCGTCGTCAGAAAGGTGCGCGTGATTACGCGGCTAACGTTGTGCGTGCTTATCGATCGGACTGCCCTAACCCTTGTTCCTAAATCAGGTCAAGCAAAACCTCCTCAACGACCCTTCCCTCAACCACGAGTATCTCGCCATCGATGGTCTCCGCACATTTACAGATGCCTCTGCGAAGATGATTCTCGGCGCCGACAGTGCTGCCGTCAAGGAAAAGAGGGTATGTTTTCCTCTTTTACCCAAAGCCCGTAACCAGGAGCGTGCTGACCTGTTAAACGTGTCAGTTCCTGGGCGTACAGCAAATCTCTGGAACTGGTGCCGTGCGTTTGGGCGGGGACTTGCTCAAGAAGATCAAGCCATCGGCCACTGTTTACATTTCGGATCCCACCTGGGGTACGATACGTTGAATCTATCCATTATTGGAAATCTATTAATGACACTCCTAACGCGCCAGGCAACCACTTCCAAATCTTTGGAGATGCCGGATTCCCAGTCAAGACATACAAGTACTGGGACGCCGCCACACGCGGCCTGGCCTTCAACGAGTTCATCGCAAACTTGGAAAACGCGCCCAACGGATCCATCTTTGTGCTCCATGCGTGCGCACACAACCCCACTGGCGTGGACCCCACGCAGGACCAGTGGAAGAAGATTGCGGCCATGATGAAGCAGAAGCAACACTTTCCCTTCTTTGACTGCGCGTACCAAGGTTTCGCTAGTGGAAGCTTGGACAAGGACGCGTGGGCTGTGCGCTTCTTTGTTGAGTCTGGATTTGAAATCTTTGTCGCACAAAGTTACAGCAAGAACTTTGGCCTTTATAGTTGAGTTCAGACCCATAACATTTTATTGGTTCAGCTGTGTTTACACAAAAACTCGATCAAATCTAGGCGAGCGTTGCGGTTGCTTGACTGTGGTCACCTCGACAGAGGCACAGGCGGTTGCTGTCCGCTCCCAGCTTTGCCGCCTCAATCGTGCCTCTATCTCCAATCCACCTGCTTTTGGTGCCAGAATTGTGAGCGCGGTTTTGAATGACCCTGTCTTGTTTGCTGAATGGTGAGCCTGCTGGGATCTGATCGAGCACCCCTCTGACATCCTTCCACATCATACGCTTTAGGGAGGAAAACCTTCGCACGATGGCCAACCGTATCATCAAGATGCGCTCAGAGACTGTCCGCCACTTGACTGAGCTCAAGACCCCAGGCACTTGGACCCATATCACTTCCCAGATTGGCATGTTCTCATACACAGGATTGAGTGTCGCGCAAGTTAAGGTGATCAAGGAGAAGTTTCACGTGTACATGACGGACAATGGACGCATCTCGATGGCGGGTTTGAACGAAGGCAATGTCAGACGCTTTGCGGAGGCTGTGGATTATGTAGTCCGCAATGCTTAAATCGCCTGTTTTTCGTTTCCTCATCTGCCCCCCTTGTTTCAACTCTTTCGTTTTCCGGGTTTTGTCGACAATGTACCGTCTTTAATGTCTACTCAAATGTCTATTTGTCATTCTTCTTGGAATACTATGAGAATATGAAGCATTAGCTGGGGAGCCGGGCAAAGAAGGACATTTTGCCTGCTAATTGTAGACGCACACAAAAAATGGTACATGTCGCCTCCTCCATGTGTAACCCCAAGCGCGCTGGCCCATCCCTTCCCGCATGCGACAGCACCAGAGACCCGATTCATCGCCGTACGCGCGCGAATACGAAGATCTGTGAATCTGCGATGGTGCAATCTGAAATGATGGAGGGGTGTTTGGACTCACGGATGCCGCTGTCAGTTGACCGAGCAACTCTCTACCCTGTCACAAAGGCGTGCCATATGCTTCGACTGAGACATGTTTGCTCGGAATTCGTATTGTGAACGCACGGAACGCGTTGAAAGTGTGACTTGGTGAATGGCAGAGGACTGAGGCTGCGAATTGGAAACCCTCGCGTGCTCGCGTGATACTATGACTCGAGCGGCTTACTAACTCGTACATTCATAGGGTATCGACACTGGAAAGAAGAACCACGTCAAGAAGAGCCAGAGAGACGCCCCCGCCTCCAAGGACGTCTACCTTGCTCTCCTTGTGAAGCTCTACCGCTTCTTGGCTCGCAGAACCGACTCCTCCTTCAACAAAGTTGTGCTGAAGAGACTCTTCATGTCCCGCGTCAACCGCCCCCCGTTGTCTGTCTCCCGTATCGCCCGCTACTTGAAGGCCAATGAGGGAAAGACTGCCGTCATTGTCGGAACTGTCACGGATGACGCCCGTCTCTTGGAGGTCCCCAAGCTCTCCATTGCTGCCCTTCGCGTCACCGATGCCGCCCGCGCCCGTATTCTGGCTGCCGGTGGTGAGATCCTCACCTTTGACCAGCTTGCCCTTCGTGCCCCCACTGGAAAGAACACAGTCCTTCTCCGTGGTCCCAAGAACTCCCGTGAGGCCGTCAAGCACTTTGGTGCCGCCGGTGTCCCGGGTTCCTCTGCCAAGCCATACGTCCGTTCCAAGGGCCGCAAGTTCGAGCGTGCCCGTGGTCGTCGTTCTTCCCGTGGTTACAAGAACTAAATGTGCGCGTGCATATTTTGTTCTTGGTTTTTGTGGGGTGTCGAGTGTACGTAACTTTCCAATGTTCGGCCGCAACAAGGGATTAAAAAACAATCATAATCTTTCACCATTGATGAAAAGTGAAGCACCTGTTCTTGACGAACAAGGCGCAGCATCTATGTTTCCTGTTTCGCCCCATGTGGCTGACGAAAAAAAAGGGACACAAAACTATGGCTGCGGCTACGTTCTCGCTTCAGGGCACCCTTCCACGCCTGCCAATCCCCTCCATTAAGGAAACTTGCGAGCTGTATCTGCGCTCCATTAAGCCGCACGCGGCGTCAGACGAGGAATTCGCGAAAGCCGAGGCCGCGGTTCTGGCGTTTGCGAAGCCTGGCGGCGCCGGCGAGCTGCTGCAAAAGCGTCTCTTGGAATACGACTCGACGCAGCCAATGTCGTGGCTCTCTCGCTGGTGGCTGACCCTCGCGTATCATGTGCGTGTTTTGGTAACTCCTTGTCGCGTATCGGTCTACTCACTTCCCCTTTCTCCCTCAGTCTTGGCGCGAGAGTGTCCTCATTAACTCAAATTGGTACATTATGTTCCGTGAAGAGGACGATCCGGCTATTATCAACGCGACTTCACCCCACTCTTACGGGAAGTTTACTCCCTTCCAGGTCAAGAGAGCCGCGAAGCTCGCCGCTGGCTACCTGAACTACAAGGATCGTCTTGACAGGTGCGAATTGCATTCGCGTTTTAGAAACCTGCAATCAGACTCAAATGACTACTCGCCTCAACCACAGAGAATTGATTCCTGTTGAAGCCACCAAGGCGGGTCCTTTATGCATGAACCAATACAGATGCCTCTTTGGTGTGACTCGCGTTCCAAAGAAAGACTGCGATATGAATGTGGGCAGCCACCCCTGTCAGTCGAAGCACATTGTGGTGGTGGTCCGCGAGCAATTTTACGTGGTCCAAGTGTATTCTGACGGCAAGCGTCTCAGTGCCGATGCCATTGAAAGGTAAGGGAGTTGGAGCGACACTACATCAAGTTCCGCTGACACCCTGCTTGTCAGGCAGTTGTGGGCTGTCCTGGCGGATGTCACCAATGCATCCAACAAAATGCAACCACCAATCGGTCTTCTCACAGCAGAGCATAGAGACACTTGGGCAACCGAGCACGAGTACCTCGAAAGGCTAAGCCCCGAGAACGAAAACAGCTTCCGCTTGATTGAAACCGCACTTTTCAACATTTCACTGGATGAGTTTGTCGTTGGACCTCTCAACCCCAGTCGCGACGTTCTTGCCAAGTACCTCTTCCACAACTTCAACGGCTCCAACAGGTGGTTTGACAAGTCCATCAGCATATGTGTTTCTGCTGATGGCAACGCCGGCTGCAACGGCGAACACTCACCGCTTGATGCCCTTGTTGCCGCGTATGGATTGGAGAATGCTGTCTTCTTGTGAGAATTTACCTCGTCGTACATGAAGTGTACTAATTCTGGCCCCACTCACAGCAAAGAGACGAGGATGTCTTCCGGAGATGAGCAAGTTGCACCAATTAAACGCATTACCTGGGTTGCCGACTCTAAAGTCGAAGAGTTCTTGGCCAAGGCTCGGGTCTTTATCAAGAACTTGATTGCCGACTCTGATGTGAAGCTCCATGATTGCAAGGCGTTGGGATCCGACTTTATCAAGAAACAAGGTGATTACATTCGTCCCAAATTGTGTTGCTCCGGAGACTCAGTCAGTTTCATTCCAACAGTTGGTGCCAGTCCCGATGCTGTGGTGCAAATGGCTTTGCAAGTCACATATTATAGAATCCACAAGCGTCTTCCAGGCGTATACGAAACTGCTAGTACTCGCAAATACCTCTTTGGACGCACAGAAACGTGCCGTTCCTTGTCTTCTGCCTCCGCGGCGTTCGTCCGAGGGTTCGAAGACCCATCCTTACCTCCAGCTCTCAAACTGGACCTCCTGAGGGCTGCATGCAAGAGCCACGTGGAGTATATTGGCAAAGCCTCGAACGGATTTGGAGTAGATCGTCATTTACTAGGGTTGAGATTGGTTGCGAAGCCGGGCGAGACGTTTGAAATTTTTACGGACCCCCTGTTTGCGCGTTCGCAGCACTGGGATCTTTCTACGAGCGCTTTGAACTCTACCAAGAATATGTTGGGTTCTGGGTTCGGCACTGTGGTGCGAGTTTTGTTTGTCACTTTGTTGTATGTTCTCCTTTTAACTTGTGGCTGTTATTCCAGTACCCCGACGGATACGGAATGAACTACCAGATTCATGTCAACAATGTTACTATCGCTGTTGAGTCGAAGGTCTCTGACAAGGCAACTTGTTCGAAGCGCTTTTGCGAAACTTTGGATCAGGTCTTGAAGGACATTCATGCCACCACTGTTGCCTCAAAGGCCGCTAAGCTCTGATTTCAATATTGAACATGATGCTGAGAATAAATGGCCTAAATTGGTTCGCATAAATTTATTCACACACTTGCGGGGCAAACTCGCCCTCCTCAGTGTCTTGCGCCAACCACTTTTCCTGCACCGCCTCCTCAACATCCCATGAAAACCTCTCCGAGACTAGCTTCACGAACTTGTTGATCTTGGTCTCGAGCTGCGGGTTCGGAAGCCGGTCAACGGTATCTGGATCACGAATGTTGGAGACCAACAGCAGAATCGCACTTCGCAGAAAGTTGGACGAAGACAACGCGTCCACGAAAAAATCTTCGGGGCATTCAGCAAGTTGTGAGTGCAGAACATCTAATCTCGCTGGTACATCAGCAAAACAAAAAACACTAAAACAACACTAACAAATGGGGGGTTTTCCCCATTTTTTAAGTTGAATAACGCACCAATGAAGTCCAGAAACAGCGAGGAGCCCAACTGCTTGATAGCCTCGCGAGCACCGCAAACCATTTGCACAAGGCATTTCCACTGCTCGAGCCCGTCGTAGACTTGTCCCACGAGAAATAGGATGAAAGAAAATTGAATCTCGCCGAGCAAGAGCCTGTAGTCTCCCTTGTAGAGAGACGCGAGGACACTTGTAAGAAGGTAACTCTTGTCGAGCCAATATTTCGTAATCTGGTCCGGAGTCGCGTTGGGTGGATATGATCTTTTCAAGTCGATGGGAGTGAATTTGATGTTGAAGGCGGCAAGCTGTTGCTCGCCGTCTGTGGTGCGCGAGGCCGAAGGGGCTTCCACCATTGAGACATCTTGCGACTGCTGCATTCCTTTTGCTGCTTCCTTCAGAATGGTATTGTCGAGATCAGAGAAATGCGAAACTGAGACGAGCGAGCTGACTTTCTTTGAGTGAGAAGGGATGAGGGAATCGACAAGTTGGCGCGAGATGAATGACGAAAGTCTGAGCCATTTCTGGTAAGTGGGTAAGGGTTGCTGAGGATGAGGAATGAGCGGGTACGCGCCGAGACTGGGCTCAAACTCCAGAATGTCTGTGATAGCGTATTGGCGGTTTACGTCGATTTGGCATGTCCGAACTCAACTGTAACGCAGGCGGTGCACATGATCCGGATCGAGCTCGCTTTGTTCGCGAATATCTTCGTTTACAGCGTCCCATTGCGTAACGTAAATCTGTGGTTGTGTGGTGTGTTGTTCGTGTCAGGCAGATGTCTCCCAACTTGTGTTGGCCATCGCGCATTAGCTAACGCACGAGGTCCCAGCAGGTCAACATCATTCAAAACGAATACGCGGAATGAGCACACGGACCTCTTTTGAGTCAAAGAACTTGAAGAAGCCTGTGCGCAGTCCCGACTCGCCTGTTGAGTTCTTTGCACTGCATACACATAGATGATCAGATTTGTAACCCATCGAAGCATATGTGGGGTACCTGTAGAATACAAAGTGGAATCCGGGGGGGATGAGCTTGAGACCCTTGAAGCGCGGCCCTGTCTGCCACTCATTGAGGTCGATCCCGAACGTGGTGTCGAGCGGGGCGTCGAGGAAGAGCAGCATGGCCCCCGTGGCCAGCAGTTTCTTTGCGAGGTCAGGCTCGATTTCCATTCCCAGTTGTAGACAGGTTTTCAATGGTTTTTTTTGTTTCTGCGAAGAAAGGTGGAGGAAATGAAGGTGACCGTTGTGTACAGCTCGCAGGAGGGCTTCACGGAAAGCGTTGCGGACAAGACGGGCAACGCGATTGCGAAGCGTCTCGGACTAAAGGACGCAGTGGAGCTGGTGCACATAAAGAGGTCAGCGGAGCCCGGTGCAGCAA
>MU614690.1:31685-49689 GCA_025201725.1 Chytriomyces sp. MP71
CCCCCCTCTGAACACTTCCACCGCACCACACCTACAGCTTCGACAACGACACGCTGCTCAAGCGCTCCGCCTTGGAACCCATCCTCTTTGTCCTCACTACATACATTGACGGTGGTCCCGCCGACGATGCCGCCTGGTTCGCAAGGTAAAGAACCTTTTCTCGTGGTAACTGCGTCTCACATTTGCATTCACCCACCAGTTGGCTCGAGGACACACGCTACGACTTTAGAGTATCGAAGCTGTCCCTCGCAAACCTACGTTTCTCAGTCTATGGCGTTGGAGACTCCGCCTACGGAGACTCCTTCTGTCGCTTTGCAAAGGATGTCGACACATTCATAAGCGAAATGGCCGGCGTAAGATTCTGCAGCAGTGTTTTTGGAGACGTGGGCGACAGAGATGGTGAGACAGCAATGGCATTCGTTGTCCCCTTACACTTAACGTACTTCGCAGGGTTTGACGGTGTTCTCGACAACTGGATCGACTCTTGCGTCTCTGGAATCGGTTATCTGCTCTCTGGACAGGACGTTGCCGTCGCTGTAGAGTGGAGCAAGCTTTCTGGTTCCAACGAACAAGCTGACGACGAATACGAAGTCTTGGACGAAGAGTACGTATCAAGTGATGAAGAGAATGACGACATGCAGCCCCAAACGGAATCAAGTGAAGTAATGGACATGGAAGACTTGGGTGCTTTTGCCGCCGCCGGTATCAAGAAGGCCAAAGAAGATGCGGCTGCCGATGTCGCAGGCGAAGGCGGTCTTGTGATTCGCAAGAAGGGCACAGCCGCGACGGGCCACACGCGCGAAATGATTACTCCGAACTTGCGAAAGAACCTGGAGAAGCAAGGGTACAAGCTGATTGGCTCGCATTCGGGTGTGAAAATGTGTCGCTGGACCAAGGCGCAATTGCGAAACCGTGGTGGCTGCTACAAACACACATTTTACGGGATTGAGTCTCATCGCTGCATGGAGACGACACCGTCGCTTGCCTGCGCCAACAAATGCGTCTTTTGCTGGCGCCACCAGACCAACCCCGTTGGTGTGGAATGGAGGTGGAAAGCCGATAGCCCGGAGGATATAGTCAACGGCGCGATTGAGAAGCACAGGGCCATGATAAAGCAGATGAAGGGAGTTCCTGGCGTGACTCCCGAAAGGTTTCAAGAAGGACTCGACATTGCCCATTGTGCGCTCTCGCTTGTTGGGGAACCAATCATGTACCCTTATATCAACGAGTTTGTGGATCTCTTGCACGAGAAGAATATTTCCTCCTTCCTGGTCACGAATGCTCAGTTCCCTGAACTGATCCGGAAACTCAAGCCCATCACGCAGCTTTACCTGTCGATTGATGCTGGAAACAAGGAAAGCTTGAAGAAGATTGATCGGCCCTTGTTTAGCGACTTTTGGGAACGGTTCAATGGATGTTTAGATGAATTGGCAAAGAAGGAACAGAGAACAGGTGGGTTCATAATCAAACCTACTTATTGTAAGCTTATGGCTGCTCTTTTGTCTGACAGTTTTCCGCCTCACGTTGGTCAAGGGCTTCAACGTGGAAGAGCTTAAAAACTACGCCGAACTTGTGCACCGGGGTCAGCCGGATTTTATTGAAGTCAAGGGCGTCACGTTCTGTGGATATACTGGAAACTCGCCCATGACTATGGGTACGCTACCCCCTCTTCACTAATAGTAGCTTCCGTGCTTAATCTTGTTTTTATGTCTTAGGCAATGTACCCTTCCACGAAGAAGTAGTTGAATTTGTCAAGTTGCTAGTGGCTGAGATTAGTGACGATTACGAAATTTCTTGCGAACACGGTAAGCATTTCTGCTCCGGTCTGCAACCATATACGTTCTCTAAGACTATCCTCTAAAACCGATTAGCACACACATGCTCTCTCCTGATTTCACATAAGAAGTACAAAATCAATGGTGTGTGGCATACCTGGATTGACTACCCCAAATTCCATCACTTGGTTCGGTCAGGACAGCATTTCTCTGCCATGGACTATTTGGCACCCACGCCGCAGTGGGCTGTGTTTGGTGATGACCGTAAAGGATTTGACCCGGATATGACGCGGCATTACAAGAACAAAGCTAAGTATGATGGGAACCCAGAAGCATACAAGGAAAAGCTCATGATCGAACGGCTTGCGGCGGCAGCGGCGGCGAAGAAGGTTGGGGAATTGAATTGATTTTACCAAAAAATATAAGGTGAATTGGCTTGCACCGTGAATGACATGTCGTAGTATGATGGTACAATATTCCAAAGATCCAGCCACGCAAGGTTAGCACGCATTTGAGATTGACGGCTTAACCGGAGCCTATGTGGACTCAGTGAATGTGACGACAACAACAATGTGTAAGTTCTGGTCTGAAGTCCGTTAAATATGTTGCACTGTGAGTGAACTAGGCTGGCATCCTCATTATCGAGACAAACCATTTGCGATTGGTACTTGTCAGAAAAAGACACGATACTCTGTGCACAATCAAGATTCCTCACAGTGCCTACCTGACCACAAGCTGATGGATCATGCAAAGTTGCAGGAGTTGTTGTTCAAAGTCTAGCTTAGAAACGAGATACAATGCATCCTTGTTACTGCTCATAGATTTGTTGATCAAGTACTATGATGGTAGCATGACCACATTGGTGCCAGTAGAAAATGTTGTGGTCGAGCACAGATCCACAATTGCATCAGAGAAACTGAGAGGAGCAGGCAAAGGCAAGTACGTGAGGAACTATGGAGCCAAAGAGATCTCACTGGGCATTGGCAAACCACTGAAGTGTTCATGACCATTTTGAGAAGTCATGCAAGAACTTCAAAACAGACAGACCTGGAGAGAAAAGACTGACTGGCTACTTGAGTGTGTCAATCCTGCCAAACACTTGACAAAGGAGTATGCATGTCATATGTCTCCAAGCAAGTGAACTCCAAGTGGCTACAAGTACAAGAGAACACGTGTTGGTTGCCTGAGAGATGTACTCAAGGCAGTGGAGTGCAACTTGATTGGCAACAGATTCCTTCCTGTGATTCAGGATCAAGACCACAGTGAAGACAGCCAATACTGTCAAGTGCTTCAGACTCAGTTGCACAAAGTCACTGATCTCAAGTCTCCTGAGCCTGGAGTCAAGAAGTCAACTGGTGCCTTCAACATGAGCTATGTGGTGGTACAGCAAGACCTGGTTATGGAAGAGGATGAAGATGATAACCATGACACCAATGCCCAGAGTACAGATGGGGACACTGTGGTTGCAGGTGAAGGTGATGACAGTCACACATCTGAATCACTTAGCCTGAATCCATATAAATCAGATTATCTGGTGCTTTAAAAATTCACACTACACTAAGCACAATAGACTATGATGATGAGCTAGTAATGGATTGAACAGATGATGACATCATGCTGTGACCAGACTGGAGAGTACTAGCAATGACTTGCAGATAGCCAATTGGTTCTCCAGAACCATAGTGACATACATAGACAAGTGTGATTACAGGTGTAGCAGTGAGCTAGATGTTTGTGTCAAGAGATACCTGAAATTTATATGCAAGTTCCTGCCAATAGCAACCATAGCAGCACTGCAGAATCCATACCCCAGTCAATATCTACCACATTTTGCATCAATGTGGCTTTGATGTGAGATGGATGAAGGGATATTCACCATCTGTACAAGTACTGTGTCAATATTGGAATGACACAAGAATGCAACCAATGAGTGTCTGACATAATATGTTGACTGTCTGTGAGCTACATACCAGTGTCATGTGGCATTGTGTTCATCAACTCATTCCATTTGTGAGCAAGAATGAATTACTCAGTGTTAAGCTAGGCCCAAACACATCTGCACTACTCATATAATTCATTAAGATCTCAGCACAGACATCTTTCAAGGTAGACAAGAAGAGAGTCAAATACTGTCAGCACTCAAAGACTCTGGAAAAGGCTGCTGCAGGAGAGAGCAACACCAAGGGCACTGCGATGAGAGCAGGGTGACACAACTCAGGTAGCAGCAAGGCAGCAAACACTCCCACTCCAACACCACAGCTTACTCCTGCTCCACTATTGCTTACTGCCAGAGAGAGGAGTACAAGTTCAAGCTCCATTTCCAGTGTACCTCTAACTCAAGTCCACTGCATCATCCTCCTTTATGTCCAGTGACTCAGGCAAGTGAAGAAGGCGTTGCTCAAGTCTAGAATGATCAAGTGACCTCCTCACACTTCAACATGGACATGGTGTCAGCACTGTTGTGGGTTTGAAAATGTATCAATGCAACTGTGATAGATCATCATGCTAGCAGCAAATCTCTCAATGCCAGCTCTGCTACAGTCCTTACTCAGTGAACTTCTTCTGATCAGATTGGTTATGATGCCAATGGGTATGTCTGAGAGTTGTGAGTGCCACTCATTGCCATCTGTGTAAATACTGTGACATCTGTGGTATCTGGATCTGATCTCCACTCTTTCCGTTCTTCACACATACTGGATGATAGTAGATTGGACAATGCATCTCCCTGTCTATCATATACATGAGTAAGTATGTGCAAATTACCACTATCAAAACAAGACCTCATCCACTCTTCAGAGCAGCAGTGTATAGTATACAAAAACACAATTGGGATATGATATATAAGCAGAGTATTTCTTGCCTCACTTATAGTGAGCAATGCACTGTAGAGTACCCCTGAACACAACATTCTTACTAGCTCTCTTACAAAAGTCAGATACCTCAATACCCTGTGACTCTCCAGACATGGATGTGAGATCCTTGACTCTCTCATTCCAGCCAGGTGGAAACTTGAGTCCTGAATCACAAGTATGAAATGCTCATGGGTTTCATCTGCTCTCAACCCTACAGTCTACCAGACCTACTTCCACAGTTAGCTGCCATGATGCTGTAAAAACTGTCTCTGGCCATGAATGACAATGTTATAGCATTCCTAGACCACAATATGGTAAGGTACTCAGTGGATTTGGGCACAAGTCTGGCATTCATTTATACAATTTGTGAGTTTGCATGCACTTTGTCAGATAAGTAGTTTACTTTTTTAATGTACACGTCATCACCCACACATCTCAGTTTACATTCATAGACTAGTCCTGTGCCAAAGTCAACTGGTCTAACACCAGGATGCCATCAGATCCAGGGTTAGTATTACTGAACTCTACTGCTCCTCAATTGAATTTGTGACAATAGGCAAGCAGGTGTCAATGATGACTGTGGATGACACCTTCCATTTAAGTTGGCCCATCCAACAAATCTTGCTTCCCCTTTACCCCAAAGTTCACTATAGCAGCAATTGTCCACCTCCAACCCCATGATAATACATAAGACATAGCTGCTTCTAGATGCAACACAACATATCTCATTGATCACTTTGGGTCTCACTAATCCATTGCCACTGTCAACACACCTACTCAGCTCAGGCTCTTGCCAACCTCCAATCTAACCACACAAGGAAGCTCTCAGAAGCAATAAAAAATTGAGGTCAACAAATTGGAATTGTCAGCTCTCTTTCACAACAAAACCTGGGAAGAATGTGACATATCATTGACAAATGCTGAGGCATTGGTTATATATATTATTATATCAAATGTAATACAGATGGCATTTCACACATTTCACACATTTCACACACTACAAGGTATTACTTGATTTACAAAGATTCTTCAAAATCCTTGATATCCTTGATACTGACCAACTGCCCAAAAAAAGAAAAGTAACCTCCAAGCCCAAGCCTACTTTTGCCATTACCACAGTATATGAGTACTATAAAATCCAGGCATGGGATGTCAACACTGCATCTGTGCTTGGCCAACTCCAAAAGGAAGTGCTATTCAACCTTCTCAAGGCTGCAAGTGAAGACCAAAACATAAAATTTTGTTTCTGCAAGGTCTTTTATAGCCTGAAGTAAATTGGAGGAGCATTGCGTGAGCTACTACACAAGCAGCTCATGTGAACCATTATTGTGTCTAGTAGTTGCCCTCAACAGTTTATCCTGCTCCTTCACAGGTTACATTGAGGAGTAAGTAATTATGGCACTCAACATGTCCTCTGGAACCAAGCTGAAAGACTTGCTAAATATGGCACCTGATATTAACAAGCCCAGTAAACTACTGGGCTACATCATGCATTCATGCATGTCATACAAGCTGCAAGATCTGTACCCTCACTAACCCTAAGCCTGGCTACACTGAGAATAGAGTGTGCAGTCTAAGCACAAAGTCAAACCACCCATATCAGATTCCATCCAGTTTGGCAAAGATCTACAGCAACTTCCACAGCCTCATTGGTTCTTCTATGTTGCTGTTTGGATGTGACTGGACATCCCCTTTGCTCTTTTAATGCATCCTTTTGTTTATTTGCCTATATTGTTAACTGTTTTAATATTGGTCTCAACATCATCATCCCTTTTCTTTCTTCACCAATTCCAGTTGGTTTTTTTTCATTTTATTTGCAGAGATTTTCATTTCATAAGTGTAACATCACATTGTCCTATAAACTTCTGTTGGAAACAGTAACAAGCCTGCACTATCCTTACAGGCCTTTTGAGGATCTGAGATACTGCAGGTATGATCAATTGTTAAATGCAAGGCAAGCACTTAAAAACCACTTATGATGTCATCCATGCACCATTTTCAAGAGCAGCTTAGCCCTTTTAGCAATGGAAACGAACAGGTCAAATATAATAATTGTAACACAGGACAGCACAGTTCTATGCCAATAGACGAGTGTATGATATGTCCGTGTGCACGGGTAGGCTATCCACACTCACTTGTAAGGTTCACAATGACTTCCTGTCTGCCATGGGCGTCAAGCGCATAGTGATGATGCAACACAGACAGCTATGTCGGGTAGGAATATGGGACCTGTCTAAGGACACCACGATCAGCGCCATGATAACTGAGCCTATCATCATATCTACCACGTGGGGCCTGTGGGATGCTAGTAAGTCGAGAGATGCATTGCATAGTGGCAGTGCAAACAATGGTGTCTGTTGGCAGCTACTTCTAACATCTTGATGGCCACGTCAAATGCCTAAATGATTCGTGGGGACTCTATGATAATGTGCGGTTTCAGGAGGTACCTGGATCACTGCCACCTTCCCTGGCACCAATAGTGGCGTTTACGTTGGGCCTTTCATCAAACAAGTCAGCAGTCTTGAATATTCTGACACATTGCAAAAAGGGCGAAAGAAAGGAAGGCAATGCACTGTTCAAGGTGCGGGCCAGTATATTTTACTTGGCCACGTCATCTGCCGAAAACTCAGAGCGAAAGCAGTTCCGAATATGTGCGACCAGTCGCTCGCACACAACTGTAAACAAGCTTTTTCTCATGTGAGCTTCAGGACCAACCGAAATTTGCGCCGACTCGGCATTGATAAACGTGTTCGAAACTGGGCGGGACGTCGCATGGAGCTCGTCGCGAACCTCATGCACCCAAAGGATGAAAGCAGTGATGCTCGCCACGAGGAAGCCGATGCCGTCGTTGCCAGAAGCAGCAACTACGCCTACAACGTCAAAATGGTGAATATGCACACTGGGAACGAGGTGCTGCCAGGTTACTCAACTGCCACCGACAAACGCAACCAAAAATCCATTTCCGCTGTCTCCTAGCTTCTTTGGATCAGTCACTGTCAAGTCGCGCACATTCGACGCCAGCTCGACTCCAGAAATCACAAGCATGACGCCCATCACAGATCCCGGGAACGCCTTGATAATAGGCAAAAGAGCATTTCCGAACACGAGACCGATTAAGATTTTGGCGAATCCAAGAAACAGGACACTGAGGTGAGTGCGCGCACCGAAGCGGTATTGCCCCGCAAGTCCTCCGGAACCGAGGCAGTAGGGAAGAGAACCGAACCTAAAGTTATTGAATAAGCAAAGGGTCAATCCATGAGGATATGATCAAACCCTACCAAACTCCAACAAGGTTCATGATGCCTACTAAGAGTCCAACCCACGTGACAGAAGCTACAGGATGTGGGCGCTCAGGGTATAAGTCATCTGCAAGCTTCGAGGTAGCAAGTACCTATTTTTCAACTTCAGTTTTCCTTACTCAAAGCTGTTTTGTACGAGAGCACGCTCACCGAGTTCAAAAGGGTCAAGGGAATCTGACCCAACCCTGCGCTCAAAAAGCCCACGCTAAAGTCACTCCCCGTCACATTTTTCCACATGAAGAACTTATCAGAAAATCCTGGCCCCAACTGCAACCCCTTTCCGCCGCCATTGACACCGTTGATAAACACTTGAATGAGGGCAATCACTAGACAATATAAAATAAGCACAACTGCCGTAAAGTTGAGCCTCTTGGCTGGATACATGACAATTACAGCCGAGAAACACACGAGGGCCACCAGGTAGTTGTCCGTCCAGAAGGCCAGGGTCCGCGGGTTTCCCCAAAAATTGCCACTCGCCAACACGCTCGTCATTCCCTTTGTCACAAGACTGAGTCCCGTTCCCAGCTGGATTCCGCGAATCAAGGGAAGTGGACAGAGGCGGTAGATAGGAGATAGCAAGCGCGTTGCACACAAAACAAAGACCACGGCACTGGTAGTGAGTCCTGCCGCGCCAATCTGGTTGGAAGTCAAGTGGGTGCTCACTGCGGATAAGATTGCGATCAGATGTTCAGTGTTTTCAGGTTTGAGGGATTGGAGATGGGAGGACAAGGTGATTCACTCACATGCAACCGCGGCAATGGCCTTCATGGGCTGAACACAGATCTACCAACAGCGCATATTCAGAGCTTATGCTAAGCGATCGGGAGTGCGACATTGTCTACTGGACAACCCCAGATCCAACTCCGCAACTTCCTCAGTGAACAAACGCTCAAACTCACGGGTATCTTGAAAATGCAGCCAGAAATGATATTGTAGATGCCTCCAATGACAAGTGAGGCAGTCAAGTTCGTCTGCCCAGCGGCAGCCAAGGAAACCAGAATCGGGACCAGAGTTCCAAGGTCACCTTCCGTAAACTTTAACATTCAAGAATAGAACCCTGCATCGTGAGAGACATCTACCAAGTGATCCTGCAAGTTCTGTCCAAATATCATTGTCCGCCTCGGCGTTGAGTCCGAATGGAAGGGTCACCGAAAGTGGCATTCCAGAGAATGAAAATACTTGTCCCTTACCATTCACCTTTCTTTCCGCACGAACTCCCTCGCCATCATCATCATATTATTGTTTCTGAATGAGAGTCAAAGGGCCCAACAAAGAAAAATGAATAAATCAAAGCAAAGAAGCGTATGCCTCAACAATTTTGGCTTCGCCGCCAAACGCCTTCTTCAACGATGCAACCACCGCCTTCTTTCCCTTAACTCCCGTTGCTCTCATCCTATCGACCAAACCTGTGATCAGTTCCTCCTTTACCTCAAGGTCCTCCGCACTCGCCAATGCACGAATCATGGTGACGTAGCCAGCCGCGCCCAAGTCCACACCCTTGGCCCGCATACCCTCGTAAAACTCAGCCGCGTCAAGCACTTTACCAGCCTCCACCAGTCCCTTCAGGGCGCGCGCATACTCGTCCGCACGTGCAGCCGCCTCCGGAACTGCAGTGTCGAACTGCGTCAAAAAAGCCTGGAACGCAGGCATATTGCCCACAGCTGCATGACCCACAAGACCGGTCCCATACCGCAAGCGCGCCTCCAGCTTTCCAATCCCGTTGAACCACTCATCCCACGAGGCAACCACATCCGTCCCCGCCGTAACCTCCCCATTCGCCAAAACCAAATCCTTGGCAAAGTCATACAGATTCATCCCATTCTTTCCCCTTCCTGCCTGCAACACACTCCTCACCACCCCCCATGCGTCCTCCACTCCTGCCCCGGCCTCCAAGGCATATACCCGCATCATGGCTCGTAACATGCCCACTCCCGGCTCCACGCCCTCGCTTCCATGCACACGCGCGGCGCGCGCAACTTCTTCTCGCGCATGCGCAACGTCCCCCGCCGCAATACAGGCGTGCAACACGCACACGTCGAGCACAACGCTACCCTGCAGGCCGCGCGCAAGAGCCTCGTCGCGCAGTTTGGCAGCCCCCACAGCATCGCCCGCGCGCGCGAGCGGCTGCATGCAGATGCTATAGCTCGTGTTATTAGGCGCGGCGCGCGTGTGATGTGCGTGGCGCTTCATATGCGAGAGGAAGCGATGCAGTGGCTCCGCCGGGGACGGTGTGCTCGCCGCGGCGCGGAGAATGTGGTTATAGGTGGCAATAATCATGCCCGTAGGATTGGGTCGTAAGGGACGGGTGCGTTTTCGAATGAGGGAGGGGCTAGCGTCGCGCGGCAGGGGCGGGTGACGGCGCCAGAAGGGTTCTTCGGCAGCGAGTTTGTGAAGGTGGGAAATGAGGCGGTTCAGTTGAGATGAGTCTTTTGCTTCGTCAGCAGCAGTAGTGGTGGTTGCAGGTGCTTTGGACTCGACTGCGAAGGGAGAGATGGTTGGTCGAAAAGGTGAAAAGTGTCAGCTTAATATCGCCGATGCTGCCACAACCAGAACGCACCCGTAGTACGCTTCTCAGCATTTCCAGGAGCCGGAGTGGAGTGCAGCTCGACAATCAGCTTCTCTTCGACAGCGCGCTTTCTGGCCTGGTAAGCTTCTTCCTTCTGGCGCCTTTTTTGTTCGAGAAACTTGTCCATGCCTTCAGCCTTCAGCTTAGGATAACCAACATGACGCACGAGGAAAGCATCGAGCAGAGCCTGATGTGAAAACGGATGGTTGAGGACCGTTCGCCGATCAGGAGTAGTCACCTCCACACTGTCAAAGTGGCCATGCTTTGCGAGACACTGCATGGCAAGGGAAAGGACGAGGTCGGTGTCGAGGGGTACGCCAGTGTATTCAAGCAGCAGGTTGACAACGCCGTCGAGATCAGCGTCGGCGACGCGGGCCTCCAGAACGACGTGGATAGAAGTTGCGTCTGGCACTGTTGCATTGTAGATAAGATTGTCAGAAATAACAGCAAAAGAGTATGTGAATACCTCTGCGGAGCGACGTGATGTTGTTTTTGTTGAAGAGGGAAAAGAGACGTTCGATGGTGTGGCGTTGGCCGCGTGCGTCGAGAAAAGCGGTTGCAGCCCCGCCGCCAACGAGAACGAGAAGACGGTTGATGTCCTGCGTTGTGAGCTGCGATCCAAGCGAGTCGAGACCGTCCATCTCGTAATTGCCTTCACTGCCACCACTGGCCGAGGATCCCACGCCAAGCGCAAGACCAACGGCCGCACGTCCGTCTTGAACACTGTTTGAGTCCAACAGGCGCCGCAGCATGCTAATCCCGTCAACCCTGCCAGTGACCCGCTCCGCCGGCATCATCGCAATCGGCACTAGAAGCGCCTCCACTCCGCCTACTCCCGCCCCGCTCCCAGACACTCCCGCATGCACACCTCGCGTGAACTGGCACAAAGGGGTCAACCTCCACGCGCCTTGTCGCACAAGCGCTGCAAGTCGGGTCAGCTGCATTTAGTGTTTCGTTTTCCTTTTCTCCTTTCCTTTGGCAAGATAGAACAGAGATCCTGGAATGCGACCTGACATAAAGCACCACTCCCGCTCTCTTTCTTGCATACACAGTCTAATGACATAAATAAAGAAGGCACGTTAGGGCCTGCACTTAGTTCCATTATGTGTCATACTTCCGTCCCTTGTATTAATTTTTCATCTCTGATAATTGTTAAAGTGCTGTGGTTACGAATTTGAATCTTTCAGTTTGAAGGAAAGGATGCTGTTGGCTGAAGTAATTTGCTCGTCTTCGCCCAGCTGAAAGAAACAAAACGAGGCAACCTAAGTTCAAGCAGAAAAGTACCAATCGATAGAACGCACTGACCCGTATTCCGCCCACTGTCTCGGTATATTGACAAAACTTCTTACTCTCTCCCAGCAAATCCGCCATTAAACCCCCCACAGTCGTCCCTTTCTTGACCAACAAGCAGTCCCGAAACACGCCCGCCTTCTCCTTCACACCGCTTGCCATCGGACCGCTGCCGCTCCCGTCCCCAAACGAGTTGATGTTGCGCACGGGGAACGTGGGGATCAGTTCCAGCGTGTCCATCGCAAGCTTGAGCGCCGCCTGCACGCCCGTGTTGCCGTAGCGAAAGAGGACGAGGTCCTGCACCTTTTCGAGACGTGCCTGCGTCGTCTCGGGTAGGGGTTTCAGCTTGTTCTGCGCAAGGGGTCACCGCCAAATATATCAGGTCCTCATTGTCATAAAAAAAGGCGCTTTTACCGTCTCATCCGCAAGGTCAAAGAACTCGGTGCCTTCGTGGTAATGGATGAATCCTTGCGAATGCAGCTTTCGCAAAAACACTTCAGCAAGAGCACTCGTGAGGACAATCTTGGACTGAAAGGACGACAGTCATAAGCTTTGAGCTCCTCGTGCATGAAACAACCACACCCAACTGCATCGTATTTGCGGAAAATCTTGTCCACATTCTTGTCTGAATCCGGCAAGTCAATCTTGTTGAGTGCAATGATGGTGGGGAACCGCTCGTCCAAGAAGGCATCCACCACCTTCTTGATCGTGTCTTCGTCCCAAGTATCCAAATTGTCCTTGATGCCGCTCCGATCCAGCGCACGCTGCACGCAGGCCAGGTTCGCGCCGTAGCCGCTGAACTGCAGTGATAGGGTTTCGGCCGTGCTCTGCGCCGCGGCCACGTGCCTGCGCATAATATTGGGCCACTTTTTCCATAGATTGTTGAAGATCCAGCTACGTGCGCATCCAAGAAAGCGTTTAAGCCGAGATATGGCACCCCAACCACCTTCCTCAACACTTAACACACACCTGTGAATCTCGTCCCGCAGCCAATCAATGTCATTGATGGGATCATATCCCAACGTCACCTTGCCCGCCGCATCCGTGGTCCCGCTCGCATCCACGACATGAATAAGCAAATCGGCTGTGCGCAGGTCATCCAAAAACTGATTCCCCAAGCCCTCGCCGCGACTAGCGCCGGGGACGAGGCCGGCCACATCCATAATCTGGAGGGGCACGAAGCGAGTGCCATCTACGCAGCGGCCATGCTTCGGAGCGCACAGGTCCTGCTTGTTGAAGCGCTTGCAGGGACAGTCGATGGGAACGAACGCGACACCGTGGTTTGGCTTGATTGTGGTGAAGGGGTAGTTGCCCACCTTTGCTGCTGCATCGCTGACTGTGGGGTGCAAGGAGTGCAATGCATTCAAGAACGACACCCACGTTAAGCCAGGGCTGTTACTCACCTGCATTTAGGAAGGACGATTTGCCTGCGGACGGTTTCCCCACGCAAGCAACTAGGAATTCTTTCGGCATGCTGTTGGTCGATGTGACGCTTTTTCTTTCCTTTCTTCTCAGAGACGATTACTTTCTCAAGTTACTTCATGCATGCCTAATTCAAAGCAAAGGAGATGGACCGTCTAATTCGAGATTTCCAAATCTGAGTTCAATACAGGTCATAGTTGAAGGAAATATAAGAATTTTTTTTCCGACTGGAGAGGCATGTAAAGCAAGCACTATTCACAACAGGCTGTCACATCCCAGCAGTTCATTCAATTAAAAGATCGAACGCTCCAAGTTGACAGAGTCTGGGCTTTCAAATGGCGGACTGGTTGCCGAGCTTCCAACTGGTGCGAGGAACTTTGAATCAGCTTGCTAAGACTGATTGACGAAGAGTAAAGGCGGTATCAGGAGTAGCATTCCTGCGAGAGCGGCCTCTTGGATTACAAGTGCCATTTTCTCAAGTCTGACTGATATCATGTTCAGGGGAGCAGCTTCACACAGACAGCCTTTCATGATAAGGTCATCCCGAGAGTCTTTGCCAACATCCCTCTCAACCTTATCCTTCTTCCGGGTGATTGTTGAAAATAAGTTCAAAAAGAGTTGTCAATTCGATTACTCCGTACTCCCTATAGTGTTGTTTTGCCACACTAAGTCAGGTGTCTATTCAAGGCACAATCGAGTCAGGGATGCCATTATAACTTGTTAGAGATTGTGTGTTCCTGGCTATGCTGGATGCTGCGATCACCATGATCAGACTGGCGCCTTGCCAACTCTTGATTACAAGTTTCGTGATGAGAAACATATATGTGTAGATATTCTCATTATTCACCTAACTTAAGATAGTGATATTAATCCTTCAAGGTGGGAGCTGCAGTGAAACTGTTTGAGAAGGACAGCTAGATGGGAGGAATTGGAAGCCTCACTAAACACCTCTTTTTTTCGGGAATATGGCAACACCTCTTGGAGACAGTGTCCCTGGCGAAGACTTTCTCGCTTCGCGTACAGTTGTAGAGGATCCGTCTGGGGCAATGTACAATTGGGCGCAGGTGGAGGACGGTGTGCTGTTGAGCTTCCGTGTCGGGGCGAGCGTGACGACGGAGGAGGTCGTTGTGGACGCGAGCGAGGACACTGTGTGCGTGCGCGTGCGCGGCAAGACGGTTCTGCGCGGACGTTTATTCGCGACGATCGATGCTCGCGAGGTGAAAGTCCTCGTGCGCAGCGTCAGTCTCGACGAGTTGGGCGATGCCCTCGCCGGTCGCCCCGTCACCGACGGCTCCGAACACCAGCGCAGGCAAAACCCTTTCTTTGCAATCGCAATCGTCAGACTCGCGAAAAGAACAGCTAAACACAACTGGCAGCTTGCCATCCAGGGCGGTGCGTGTCTCCCGACTGGCCCATTCCCCCCCTCTTGTACCCCCATTCGCCTGCATTGGATTCTCTCTTATCCGTCAAGTATGCATTCGGCTTTTAATGCCATTCCCGTCAAAAACAGGCATTGAAAACTCCACCGACACCGACCCTTACTCTCTCTACCTGATCGCAAATGCGCTCAACCTCACAAACGATCCCGCCGCCCTGAAACTTATGAACACGGCCGCAGAAAAGGGCTCCATCGCTGCCATGCTCAAACTTGCCGCATGGTACGAGATTGGACGAGAAGAAATGCCCGAGATCCCGGTCGCCAAAAACGAAGATTTGGCCCTCCTCTGGCACAAGTTGAGTGATCCTCTTCACACAACACCAAACACAAATGTGCTCCTCCTTCTCCTCTTTTTCTTGTCTCCTATGTGTGCCAAAAACCCCCAAACCTGACACGATCGCACACCTGCCAGACGTGCCGGTCACGCGGGCAACGCTGAAGCTTGCTACATTCTCATGACGACGCACGCCAGCGGTTCGCACAAGGCTGAAAAGAATTTTGTCCAAGCCTTGCAATGGTCGCGTGCCGCACTCCAGAGTGGATTCGGAGATGCGGACGACGGCGGCGCCATGGCCATGGAACAGCCACGCCTTTACCAGACGGTGCTCTTTCAAACGGGCCTGCTCCTTATGGAGGGCGGGAGTGGGATTGGGGAGCCGAATCCAATGGGGGCGGTGGCGGCGTGGAGGACGGCGGCTGAGGAAGGGCACGCGCAAAGTAGTTGGAACTTGGGGATTTTTTGCTTGAACGGGTTTGGCCTGCCGGAGCCGGATGTTTCACTGGGTGTAGCTCTGATTCGCAGTGGTATGAAGAAGGTGAAGGAACTCAGCTTACCGCCCCAACTGAGTGGCATGTCCGAAAAAGATATTGATGCCCTTGTGGAGATGGATGCGCACCTCAAGTCGCAAGGTAGCATGTTGGATGTTGAAAAAGTCAAGGTCATGATGCAGATGAACAAGAATGGTGCGTTAGCGATTCATTTCAATGGCAGTTTACAGGACGACCTAATGTGTTTCATCGCCTGATTTTCCAGGCCAATTGTCGCCAGCGTTGGGCAAGCCTTCTGCCCCCGCCAAATCTGCCAGCGACAGCAGCAACAGCACCTCGCATGCGCCAGTCAACAAGGGCAAGGAGGAGACTATCAAGAGAAACAACCGGCGCCGGGAGAAGGAAAGACTCAAGAAGTTGCAGGAAAAGGCGAGTGATGAGCAAAAAGTTACAATGGAAAGGGGTGTGGACTGGAACCTTGCTGCACGGAAAAGTTTTGCCGTGGCCATCATCGGTGTGGGTCTGTTTGGTCTCTTCCGAGCATTCAAAATGTCCAACTCTTCTGCCTGATTTACGGCAATATTGCAATAAATGTTCGAACAAGTCGTTTTTATTTTTTTCTATCTATATAAAAATATTATGGGATCTGATGTGATATACAGTTTAGATAGTGTCAAATATGAGACGCTTTATATGGAATCTGATGTTTCGTATGGGAAGGTTATATTAATGGTACTAGTATCATTATTTAGGCTTAGCCTCTTGTTCTTTTGACATTCTTTTTGGCTCTAGAACTACTTATAAGCTATCTACAAGCTTACATCTTTATTTTATCGTGTGTCTCACTTTGAAGGATTTTACTTTATGAATCTATCTCTATTATTATATATCTGTGAGTCTCAGCACTTTCTTACCTCTGAACACTCTCCAGACTGTTTTAATCCACATCAGATTCACCGCGCCATTCCCGCGATGATTAAAGAATGACTAAATGATGGAAATCGTGTCGTTTCAGAAAATCGGTCCCATAAATTCAAGCTTCCCCCTTCACGAATTAATGTATTCGAAACCATGCAAGCCGCGCTTTTCGTATTCCTGTGTGCCATCTCAGCCCTGGCGGTACCAGCTCCTCGTGACAATGCAGTTGTGGGTCATCACACCTGCTTCGTCAGAAAGTATGAGGACTTGCCTGGCTGCATTGCATCTGGCAAAGGTCGAATCTGGCTCGAGGGACCCATCACTGTTCCCGCCAACCAAGTCATGGACATGAAACTCAAGCCCAAAACACACGTCATCTTGAGCGGCACTATCACCTTTGCCAAAGGAAATCTCAAAGGCAATGGACCTGCTCTGCTAACAATTCAAGGAACAGACATCACATTCACAAGTGACCCAAATAACCCAGGTGTGCTAGACGGTCAAGGCCAACTCTACTGGGACGGCCTCGGAGGAAACGGCGGCGTTCCCAAGCCCAGAATGTTTGGCATCTACACCAACGGCCAAAGCCTCTTCCATGGCTTCACGCTACGCAACACCCCCGTCGAGTCCATGAGCGTGGACGGATCCGGCATCACCATCGACTCTGTCCGTATCGACAACAGCCTGGGTGACTCCAAGGGCGGACACAACACGGACGCATTCGATGTCATTGGGGACGGCATCGTGATCAAAAACAGTTGGGTGCATAACCAGGACGATTGCTTGGCGATCAACGCGGCGTCGGGGGCTGGAGTGCAATTTATCAACAACACATGCATTGGAGGTCACGGTATCAGTATCGCCACCTACAGTACCGGAGTCGTGGAGAATGTGCTTGTCAAGGACTGCGTTGTTAAGGACTCGTACAACGGCATTCGCATCAAGACGCAATACCAGTCCCAGGGTGGCCGCGTCTCCAACGTTGTGTACGAAAACCTCCATTTTGATAATGTGGGGCACTTTGGGGTGGCGATTCAACAAGACTACCTCAACGGCGGACCGACTGGCAAGCCAATTTCCAAGACTCTTATAAGCAACATTAAGGTAATCAATGTGAAGGGGAGCGTTCAGAATGGAGCCAAGAGCACATACATCCTGTGTGCTCCTGCCATGTGCAATGGATTCCATTTTGAAGGCGTCCACATTGGACCCAAGGCTGCAGCCTGTTCTGGAATCCACCCAGCACCTTTGGCTTGCTAATTTTACTTCAGATTGCAACTTTTCTTACCCTTCCCCTTTCCATTGCTTCCTTGACTTTTCCTCCCTTCCTCTTTTATCCTTTTTCCTTTCTCTCCCCAATTTACATTAGACGCAAAAAAAAAAGCTGGCCTTTACCCCTGTAAGCAGGAGAATGATACTGAAACGTATGCGATCCGAGAGGAGAACACATTTATTTCAAGGTTTACCTTCATTCCAACAAAGGAAGAATTGAAAGATGGTGGGTGATGCGAAATCACATGGACCTTACCAGTTCAATGCACAAAATTCATAAAACGTCCGATTAGACTTCAAAAAGAGTGAGCACCATTTATTGTGTATATGCGAATTAAATATCAAATGACAACTCGAGGTATTGCGCGGAACAGCTTGTTAAAGAGAGTGCTTGTAATTAGGAA
>MU614691.1:0-49642 GCA_025201725.1 Chytriomyces sp. MP71
GTCTTTGTTGCGGTTTGGTCATCCAAGTCGAGGCACCGTGTTCGAAACTTGAGGTCGGAACCTTAACCACCTTAACCTTAAGCTATATAACAGGGATGGTTGTGTCCAGGACAAGCATTGAGGTGGAGGAACTCTCAACGCAGTTCAGAAAACAGTTGAGTCCAGTCCACATCAAATCTTTACTGTCATGGGTGTTTGACAGGTAAAGGTTTTCAGTGCTGGTGCAGATATTTAGCACAACAGCCTCTGCGTAGCCTTTGGTCCATTCAAAGTCTTAGGTGGATTCAGGAGTGAGTATATTGCAGGTTTGTGTGTGGTGGTGATGATGATTGATGATTCAGCAATTAATGCCATGGCCGCAAGCCTGTGGTGGGTTTCCAAAACACAAGAAGTGCAAGATGCCAGCCACATTTGTTGATGAGCACCCTTCCAATCTTGAACAAACTCAATGACAAACATGGTACTAAGATCACAGATCCTTGCTTCCCACACTGAACATGAGGAGCGCATTTTGCTGTTCATGTTGGCTTCTTGACACAGGTGCTGAGTAATGTGTGCGTCCATCAACTTTGTCCCATGCGATGCTGCATGTCAGACAGAATATTCATGCTCAGCTAAACTAAAGAGTCTTCTTCCAGCAAGAAAATATAGGAGTGTTCTGCTCTGGAGGAGGTATGTGTCGAATCAAGATGCAACTGGCAATGCACGGCTAATAGAAAGTCAAGGCCCTCACCATGGTTGTTATCAAATTCTGCATTCCAGCATCTTTGCCATCACTGTAATTGGAGGATTGAGGTGCAAGTTGTGCACTGCTGACAACACATGGATGTGATGAAGTTATCAAATGTGGTAGCAAATTAACTAAACCAATTTTAATGCAAATTGCTGCCGTGGACTCACCTTCCATATTCAACGTTATCCTTAACCCGAGACCCTCGGGGGGAGGCCTGCTTTTGAAGATGATGCCCAGACATGATTGCCCCTTGTGCACCGGATAAATGCACGCGTGAATTGTTGCAAAAAGATGTTTGAGACGATCTTGCAGCACAAATGGGCGCTGCCAGCCGTTGCCGCCGTTGCAGCGATCGGCGCAGTCGTGTTTGTGCGACAACGGACGCATGCGCGCCAGACAAACAAGGCGGTGAAGGAGTCGTCAGTGAAACCCTGTCAGTCTGCCTTTGATAGTTCCTTGATCAGTTCCTTAACTGACATTGCTACCAAAACAAAGTAAGCATAAAGGAATTGTATCTCGTGGCGTACAACGCTGCGTCGGCGGCCGCGTGGGGATTCCTCACTGTGGTCGTTATCTCGAACGGACTCAACTTGGAGAAGAACTACCCCGCAATCGGGCACTTGCTCCTCTTTGTCCAATCGTTCGCCATCCTCGAGGTCTCAACCAATTTGGCCTCCTTGCTCATCCGCTGACAAGTCCAAACAACGTCAGATCATACATGCTCTTGTTAGAATCGTGCGCACTCCCGTTTCTACCACCTTCATGCAAGTTTTTTCGCGATTGACTATGGTCTGGCTTGTTGTCGATGCGTTTCCAGAAGTGGCCTTCTCCTTGCCCTACACCACAATGGTGCTTGCTTGGGGAATCACCGAGATCGTTCGATACTCCTTCTACGTGCTTAACATTGCCAAAATTGAAAATGATTACACATGGGCTCTCGCTTACTGCAGGTACTAGTTGTTGTTCTCGCAGCACACCTTCATCAAATTTGCAACAGATACACTTTCTTTTACGTCCTGTACCCCGTGGGCGCTGGCTCCGAATTCGTCTTGATGCGCGACGCTTACCTGCTGGCGAAGCAGGACCCAAGCCTCTCTCTCCGCGCAAACACATTTCTTGTCTTCTTGTGCATCTGGCCAGTTGGATTTTACATTATGTACTCGCACATGATTAAACAGAGGACGAAACTCAAGACAAGTGGTGGACTGGATCGCCCTAAATCCAAAGCTGAGTAACCCTCAAAGGGGAAAGGAACGTGAAGAGATGATGCTGGTTCTCTTAGCGAATAAACTGGAAGGAACATAAAACGAAGCTACAGGAATTTTATCCTGTGAATACAGCCTAGCACGAAACTATTAACCTTCACACTTATCTCCGACAAGGCATGATGACGGCATTGTACTGGCTGCCGTAAACAACACAACAAATGCACTTCCAGTGTCATAGCCTGGTCCAAGTCTTCATCCGCGTGCAACAAGTTCAGTATTTCATTATTAGTACCAATATCGACTTCAATGCGCCATGGCAAAGACGCGATGCATGGAATGCATGGATTGGGTTCCCAGAGCTACAAAGGAGTCACATAGCAAATTGAGAGTGGCAAAATCAAGACGTTAGAATCCCATTTTTGCGAACAAAGACAAAAAGAGCATTTCTTACTTACACAGCTCTCATCCCTGAATAAAATATTGGGTATATCTTTCTATTGAGGCTCCATTGACACGTCTGCCCAATGGAGTAGTAGCATGATTCTTCTTTAGGGTAGAAGAGGTCTCAGGTTAAATTACCGGTTGGGCCCTCGTCACGACTTTTTCACACCTTAGGGTTAACCCTGAGAACATTGCGAGGAATCACACGTTACAAAATGCCGTCTTACATAATTCTAACAGATAAGGGAACGGAACAGACAAAATTTATACCAATTCAGCATTTATTTACTTAAAAGTTTCTGTCAGTGACAATTGGAATTATTTGCACAAAGTCTTGGAATCTCCTGGAATGAACCCAAGTCGCTCTTTAGTGTTGACTTGCTGCCGAGTCACTCGTTGGTTAGGTTTTTTGGGGCTTAATGTAACATCCACAAACTCCTTAAGCCTCCTATTCCCGGCAGCCCAAGGTGCGTTTGCAACTGACTTCATGTACTCTTCCAAATCATTATCCTCCTTGAACAAGGCTGCTGCCCTTTCTTGGTCACATTCCAGTTGTTCTCGGTGCTCAATTTGCTTTTTCAGTTTGAATCGCTCCTGAATTGGTTGTCGTATGAGCGTTGTGTATCCAACATGCTAAATACTTACAACTTGAGCCCGATGATGACTTTGTAATGACTTTCCAGTTATCAAGAGGTTGGATTTTCGTTCCATCTGTTCTGCAAGTGCTTCATCTTTGATTCGATTGTAACCGTCGAGGAGAGCTCTTTCCTGCTCTTGCTCAATCCTGACATTTTCTTCCTTTCGTTTCACCTGTAATTAACGTCAGATTTTGAAAGGCAAATAGGAATATAGTACAAATTCATCGTAGTAATAATTGAGCTCTTTGATCCTCTGTTCTTTTCTTTCGTGCTTCATTATTTCATCGTGTTGAGCCTTTCCTTCTTTGAGAATCATGGCTTTTTTCACTTGCTCTTCTACTTTTGCATCATGGTCATTACAGATCTTCTGTTGCATGAGGCCTATTTGTTCACGATGGACAAGTGCTTCCCTGAATGCTACCCATTAGATATGCCTTCTTCAACCAGGTGCAACAACGAAAACTTACTCAAACCACTTCTTTTCAATGTTCTTTTTGATTTCTACTTGCTTTGCTTTTCTCAACACCCATGCCTCAATCCGCTCATCCTCTTCCTCACTCCTTGCCTTTTCCTCGGCCCATCGCTTCTGCTTCTCCATTTTGAGTCGAGACAATTGTTCGCGAAATGCCAACCTCTCCTCATACTTTTGTTGTTCCTTTTGGGCTACCTCGTTTCGATGCTCTTCATCTTTCCGCACAAGCTCCGCCTGCTCTACCAAAAGTGCATGACGCGCTTCCATCTCCCCCACCAGCTTCTCTGTCACCTGTCCCATTTGATCCTTTGCAAGCGAAAGCCGCTTTACCCTAGCGGCTGCACTCTTCATCGCATCCGCATGCATCTCAGCCGCCCTACGCGCCTCTCCTTCTATGCGTTCGCGCGCTGCCACGTCCGAACCGTTACTGGCGTGCGTTCGCTTCATGGCTAGCTGCAAGTCGCGCTCTTGCAGGACCTGGTAGAGGAGGACGCGGCTGTGGAAGGCGCGGACGGGGTCTTGGTTGTTGTATTGCATGCTTTTGGCGCGGTCAATGACGGCTTTGCGGCGTTCGCTTTCCTCTTCGGCGTGAATCTAGTTTGATGGATCGTTGGGGTTTTTGTTGGGAGGTGAATTAGAAAAGGTTGGGTTGGTAGCGAATGGATTTCGAGACGTGACTGTGAAAGCAACGCCACTGAGTCTGTGAGAACCCCTCCCCTCCCCCGGTCACGGAAATCCACTGAATTACACAAAGACAAAAAGTACTGTGAAGGGATATGTCACACCTTGTCGGCCTCCTTGCGCAACAACTCCTCTTGCGCAATGCGCTCGTTGCGCGCGTGCAACTTTTTGCGCCGTTGACCCAAAATCGTATTGTCCCAGTGTGTGACGCGTTCTCTACTGAGTCTATGCCTCTCTTCCCGGTCGGCCCGTAGCGCCTCTTGCACTGCCATACCTTGAGCAGTACCGTTGATTTGTTGAGAGAGCTGCTTGAGCTCAACAGCTGATACGACGAGCATTTTTGTTCTTCAATCTGGATAATGGTTTGAGATAAAATTGTCCTTTCGATGAAAGCGTATGTCAAGCGGGTGTCTTACGAAGTGATCGGCGCCAAGAAATTGATGGGTTTTGTTCTTTCTCTTCAAAGGAATTGGCGTTGAAGATAGAATCTCACGATAGGTCTGTCCAGTTAATCGGAGGGTTCAGGCTCAGTGTTGTGGTGAGGCCTCGAACTTCTTTTGGGACGTGCAAATTGTCAAACCACATTCGGGTAAGTCAACCCTCATAACGGCTGTTTCTGTGATAAATTATTTTTGGTAGTTATCTGTATCAATTTTACATAAGAAGTGATGGAAAACGTGGGGGTGTTCGTCCTCCGACAAGCTCTTGGACGGTATCTAACCTTTGACGGGGACAGCGAGGGTGGACGCGAGCTTGAAGAGCAGCTAAGCCAGCTTGGAGACATTGGAGGTGGCGGATATGGTCTGGGCACCGGGGTTGGAACGGGTGGCGCAAGCTTGCGCGCGCAGCGGATTGTTGTGCGCAACGTGCGGCTGAATGCGGAGGTATGAAGCGCACTCGACGCCTCTTTTCCGCTGTTGAATGCGCTGCGAGGAGAGCGACACTGAGACCGCGAAACCGCAGACGCTCGACTCGCACCTTCCGCCGTTTCTCGCAGTGGAAAGCGGACGCGCGGCGCTACTCGAATTGACGCTGCCGCCGCTGTCGCGCATTGGCGTCGACCCGGTCGCGCTGCGCTGCAACGGACTCGCGCTGCGTCTCGCGCTTCGCACAGCCGTTCGACACTCGGATAACCGCAATCACAGCCACTATCCGCCAAACAAATTACTTATACCGCAAAAAGACCTCGACGCCTCACTCCACTTTGCGAGCGAGTATCTGCGCAATGCAGCACGCCATTCCGATGATGACGACGAGGACGAGGTCCAAAATAACCACCACAAAACCCCCAACGCGTCGTCTACCGACCCCGCAGTCGCGACGATTGCTCGCCTCATGGATTCTCTCCTGAATTCGCTGGCATTCTCCCTATCGAATATATCCATCCAACTCCACGTTCCACTTGCTCCGCCACAGCGACCACCACTATCGTCCACATCCATGGCTGTTCTTTTCTTTGAAATTCGCCATTTGTCTCTGGCTCCCGGCTCTACCGCTCCTTATCCTGGCATCTCGTCTGCATCAAGCAAGCCGCCATTACATCCTCAACACGGCCTTAGCGGTGTCTTGGACGCGGTATCTCGAAGACAACTATCCCTTGCTGGACTTTCGGTTGTGCTGCGCGAATTTGAAATCTTGGATGATGCCGCATCCCCACCTACCCACTCTGATACCCACGGGGATGTCTTTGGCGCTGAATCTCCACCACTGGGGTCCCTTCTTTTTGAATCCAGCCTCCTTGTGTTGAACGATTCCGTTATTGAGAATTTGATTCATCTTGCCGTCAGGCAGAACTTGGCCAGCGGTGCTGGCACCAAGATGGCACAAACTCCTTCTGCGTCAAATCCACCGCCACAGCTGTCTGGCTCTTCAAGTTTTGGATCATCGTATTCGTCTTTAGCGTCCTTCTTCTCGTCGTCACCAAGTCCGGACGCGGATGCGAATCTGAACGCGAACTTGTTCGCGGCCTCTATACCCGCATATGACTTGGATCTCTGTATCGACAGTCATGTTTACAGCGCACTCAGTATTGACGCCCTGTCGCGCCTCCTTGCTCTTGCAGAATCTGTAAAACAAGCCTTGACATCTGCAAGTGCAGCCGTGGACTCCCGGACCGAAGACCAACTACCGCATTCAAACCTGCGTCGCTCGAGTTCTTCACCTTTCTCTCCGAGGGCTACGAATGAGCCAAGCACTGGCGAAGGTTCGTTTCAGGAAGCAGCTGAGCACTTTTCAGGTTTGTGGTTTGTCTCAGTCATCCTGCCCTAGCGAAGCTTAATGTGTCATTTATCTTTTTTAGACGAGCCTACTTCTTTTCGTGTTCAATTGCGGGTGCCGTCGTATTCTGCGTTCTTACTGTCCTCGCGGGATACCATTTCTGCACACATCATTGATATGCTGTTGGAGGGCGACGAGGTGATTTGTGAATGGTTTCCTTTGATTCTTTGGCTCACAACCTCACTAGAGCAAAATGACTGCTGCTGGCCTGCATCACTTGAAACTGGACGTATCAGGCTTCAGGCTAGTGCTTGCCCGTGACTCGCGGGGACGCATTCGCCTCGAACTCGAAATTGGAAAGGTGGACATACTCGAGCTTGTCGTTGGTAAATCTGAAAGATTACAACATGCGCAGGCGCCGCGACTAGAATTAACAAATGAAACAAAACTAACAGCCAACGACCCTGCGGAACTTGACCACGCCCCTCTTCACGAATATACGGCCCTTCTCTCTCTGCGAGGTGCACAGACATCCTCGCGGCTGCACGATCGCGCGCGGACGCTGTATTCTCAACTGGATGATATGCAAACGGGCAGCGGTGGCGGCGGCGTGCGCGGGCCGGAGAACGTGTTTCGTTTCGGGGTTCCGCGATCGACCGCGGGTCGGGGCGGATTTGGGGACCGGCGCGGAGAAGATGGCGCCGTGGGTGTGCGAGTTCGGGTAGATTTAGCGACACGGGAGGCAAGGGGGAGAGTGGGAGATGTTTGTATGTTTGTGGATGTGTGCAGACTTCAGCGGACAATGGACTTGGTCAGCGAGTTTTTGGGGACGTCGGGGACGGGGACCGGCGCTGGGAATAAGGACGAAGATTGTTCGGAGAGGTGCACTTTTTTTAATTTTCGTGGTCAGAGTATGTAGTATTCCTGGGAATGACTGACATCGCTTTCCAGTTTGTTCTCAGACGAGGAAGGACATTCTACTGCGCCATCAACGGCTGAGCGGCCCATATTTATGCAGGTACTTTCAAAGTTCAATGCTTTGGCATAGTATTGGGAGGAAGATATTCGGCTGACATCGTGCTGGCAAAAGCTTTCAATCGACTTGGTGCGTGTATGGACTTTCATCCCAGCTATGAAGCTCGCTACAAAATCACGGTAAGACGAGACATGTTTTTCATGTCTGTTATGAATCTCACAGCTTTATTATGATGACCCAGAGACGGAATCAATCCTCAAAAACTTGTGATTGACGTTTTAGACACACGGGTCAGCTTGAACGACCCGAACCAGACCAAAATATCTCACGTTGGGCACAACGTGGTCACGACGGCAACGTACATTCAGATTGGGGGCATTGGTATGTCTCTTGCGACGCCAGTGACGTTATGGAGAGGTGATCTGCCAAGATTATTTTCTTGAGGCACCTTGGACTGAATTACCCTTCTATTTCGTAAGAGTACAACCTTGTGCCACTTGCGTTCGTAGGTGTTCTAGGCTCAGAGCCACCGGCTTTTTGCACTCTTTCTGTTCAAACAATGCGGCCCAGCATCATATCTATGGCCTCTACCGTTTATTACGATGGCCACGAAGGATACGATGACGAAGTTGAAAATGACGAGGTTGACGAAGATTTAGATGAAGTTGAAGGTCAGGATGAGGATGCGTTTGGGACGAAAAGTTGGTTCAATGTGGACGAATCCTTGGAGACGGAGGGTGCTTTTAAAACCCCCAGGGCGAGACCAAGTCTGTCCGCCTTGGAAAAAGCTCGGTCTCGTGCAATGGCGGATTCGGTAAGGGGCCGTTCCCCGCGGAGAACGTGAGGAACGTTGCTGAGATAATTTTCATACCTGCGCAGAAAACTGCCCTTCTTGTGCACTTGAATCGGATACGAGTTAACTTAGGAAAAGCAGAGTTTGATATTCTCATGCTTCTCGTGAATGACTTGCAGTTATGGCTGCTGTCGGAAACTGCTTCACCGGAAGCTCCATTGCTTGGGGATCCAGTCACACAAAATGACTTTGACAATGAACCCGCCTCAAACAATCCTTTCAAACTTGGTTTGATTTTGCAGATTGACGAGATCGCTGTGCGGCTGTTTTCGGCGTTTACTCCGACAGGCCTTGAATGGGCTTACAATTTGAACCTTGCGGACAGCAGGCTTGTTGCAACTTTTTCTGCCAACGGAGATGTAAGTTCGATTCAAGAATCCTGAATCAAAATTCATTGGCTCTGATTGATAGATCAAGTGCAACATGGAACTGGACAATGTTTCCGTCACCGACGTGGATGGTCAATTCATAATCCTTCGGTCCGAAGTTTCTGATCAGGTATATAATGATAAGGTTCACCTGTTGAGCTCACTGAAGCGAGGACTTCATAGCGACGACCAATGACGAACCTTATTTTCAAAAGCATTTTTGACAAGATAATCAACATGAAAGAAAACACTGTTAGTATTTCGCTATCAGAGTTTCGGATGATGATTGTTGGAGAAACGATGGCTTTACTTCAGCGGGATCTGCAAGGCTTTTTTCAAGAACCGCCTGGAATGATGCCTGTGGATGCCGTTGATGCCGTCAACAATATCACGGTTGTACTCAACAGGAGTCTTTTGGATTACCGGCCTCTCTATCGAAATTTTCGTGCAGCCTTGGTTATTTCCAAAATGAAGGTTTGTCCATCCTCGGCTCATAGTCGTATAATTTCTCCGGAATTCAGGTTCTGCTCAATCTGATACCGCATTCCCCAACCATGGGTGTCGACCTTAGCTTCTGTGACCTGATGGTGTACATTTTGAAATCAAGCTCCCTTATAGGATTTGACATTGATGAACAGTCTCTCATGGTAGAAAAGGGGCTTATGTCTTACTTGAAGGTTGATATTACAATTATTCGTCTTTTCAACTGATGTCACTTGTTACGCAGGAATGCCGATATGCCCGTGTCTTTTCCTGTGATGTGCTGGATCTATCATTTAGACAAACGCAGAGTATAGATTTTTCAGGAACGAAAGTGGAGGTATGCTTGCCGTTTACAATGCTGTCGCTGACGGTGTTTGTCAGATCGGATTGTCAAACAGCCACGCCTACCTAGATTGCTGCCTAGACTCTTATCGACTGCTTCTAGATATTGCCGAGTATGTTGCCTCTGGTGGAGACTCGCAGCATTCTGGGTATGTGTGGGTTCGGGCCGAACGCGGGTTTCACTGAGTGCTTTGCTCAGGGACATTGCCGTTGATGCAGCGCTAATGCCGGAGAAAACTGAGACGCGACGAAAAATGTCTGTGAATGTGGATCATAATATTATGGGTAAGTTTTATCGGGTTTGTTCCTGGCAGCAGCTCATATTCCTCCAGCATCTGTGGATGAGGCGGCTTTTACGAATTTCGTTCCCGCACCTAAGGTGGACAACATTCCTGTTCTGGATGAGAGTGATATTGGAGAAAGCTTGATGGGTATTGACGCCGTGGAGATTTCTGACCCTTTGGTTGCTGTCAGGCAAGAAGAAATCATCGTTGAGGATGACACACCTTTTGTGTTTCGCGCGGATCATTTGAGCTTGATTGGGACGCCCAATAATGCTTTTGATTCCGTTCTATCAACCAAGTACGTGGTATCAAGTAATCTTGGTGAATCTCAGCTTTTAAATCAGGGAGCCTCCGGTGGCCCAAGTTTCTGTTAAAAATTTCAGTCTATCTCTTCGGCTTTTTGACGGATTTGACTTTCCCATCAAGGACTTCGTAAGTTTTCAACTGTGTTCCTCAACCTGTAATTTTTTTCTTCTGACCAGTTTTCCACAGCCTGATGATGACTCAGACTTGCAATCTAGTCATCCTTTTGAAGATTCTGGGATGGATGATTCGTCTGGCTCATCCCCTAACAAGTCCAGGACGTTGGAGCCGCGTTCGTCGGAGTGCCGGATACAAGTGAATGTTTCCAAAATCAATGTGGCATTTAACGCATATCCGGAATCGTCTATCTGTGCCTTGGATCTACATTTCTCAGTGGCTTTGATTGAAGTAATCGACAATGTTAAGACGAGCAATTGGCGTAAGTTCTTGACCATGATGCGCCCGGGCTTGGAGGACCGGCCATTGCAAACGGAATCCAACATGGTGGTCGTTGAGGTGATGAAAGTGCGTCCTGACTTGGAGGCTCCCGACACGCAAGAGATTCGACTCAAGGTATATTTGCCCCCAGTTGCGTTTGAATCTTGCAGTGCTGAATTTGTTTTAAACAGGTTCATGTGGCCCCGCTGAGGTTTTTTGTGGATCAAGATGCCCTTTCATTCATCGGAACTTTTTTGGCTTATGGCGCACCACAACCCCCGCCATCAATGGACACTGCTGGTCCAGTTGTTCCTATTGGACCAATAAAACAAGAAGACGAGTCGTTTTTCCGTAAGCAATTTTTGTTCCTCCAAGTAAGTCCCTAGGTCCCTTTCTAAGCCTGTACATTCAGAAATTTGCTATGTGCACCCCATCCCCGTCAAAATCGACTACAAGCCGAAGCACGTCAACTTGAAAAGTCTTCAAGACGGAAACTTGTTGGAAGTTTTCAATTTTGTGCCCCTGGAGGGGTCTGAAATGACGCTCAACCAAGTCCGACTCACAGGGGTACGCACTTTATCTGTTACAAATTGAGTGCGGCACTTTAACTTTGCCTGATTACACAGGTGAAAGGTGTAGCCAAGCTGATCGCCCTGATCCGGAATCAATGGTTACCCGACGTGACCAGAAATCAGTACCACAGAGTTGTGAAAGGATTGTCAGGTGTGCGGCCCGTAGCCAACATAGGAGCCGGTATTGCGGATTTAGTTCTATTACCGTGGCGTCAGTATCAAAAAGAAGGCAAGATTCTACGAGGTGAGTAAAGTGGCCTCCAATTGATGAAGAGTTGACATAAGGATGTAGGTCTTGAACGCGGCGTAAAGTCATTTTCCAAAGCAGCCGCAATGGAAACCTTGTCTCTTGGAACTCGCCTCGCTGTTACAACACAGGCGATTCTTGAAGGCGCAGAGGGAAGCACGGGCGGTTCAGCTGCAGCCCGCCGCAAACACTCTGCTGGCGACATGCAGTTTCGCAGCCGCCTTGCGGAACAACCAAGAGACATGAGGGAAGGCATGGAGCTCGCGTATCAAAGTTTTGCCAGGAATATGGAGGATGCCGTCAAGACTGTAATTGACGCACCCGCAAGGAGATTGCAAGGCGAGGGGAGCGGTGGTGGAGCGGGTGCTGGAGGTAGCAGGAGCAGCACCGCAGCAGCGGTTGTCAAAGCAGTGCCTGTTGCAATTCTGCGGCCGATGATTGGTGCCACGGAAGCGGTGTCCAAGGCGCTGTTAGGGATTCAAAACACGATCGATCCTTCCAAGAAGGAGGAAATGCATGACAAGTACAAAGACTGAGGTTTAAATCGGGTTATTTTTAAGTAAAAGTAATTATCCAAGTCATCAGTTTATTCTATTTCTATTTGCACATCTTCATCGCCCACTCGATACCTTCAGAAACCCCCTCTCCCGTGATGGCAGAACATGCTTGAATCTGCCATTGGCGATCACGAATCGAATTCAAGTTGAGACCAGCCGCAATCTGGGATGTGGGTTATTGCCAAAGCTTGACGGAAGGGTCTAGAGAGTTACCTCATCCCCCGGAATGGCGTCGATTAAATCCTGTTTGTTTGCAAACACGAGCAAGGGTACGTCTGCCAATTTAACTTCCTCGAGGAGCTGATTGAGCTCCAAACCCGTTTCTTCCAGTCGCACTCGGTCCGACGAATCAATAACGTAGATAAGGACATTCGTAGCGTCAAAATAGTTTCTCCAGTAAGGACGAATTGACTTTTGACCTTGTGTCGCGAAAGTGGGTGTGAGTGGATGGGCCACACAAACAAAGATTTGTCAAGTTGGGCACCTCCAATATCCCAGACATTCATGTTGAATCCATCCTGCTCAACCGACTTAATATTGAATCCTGTCAATACATGAACACGCGTATTACGTTGTGTGCGAAGGGAAGCGCATACCTTGAGTAGGCCTGACTTGAGTAATGTCCTCGTGTGCAAGCCGTTTGAGGATGCTCGTCTTGCCAGCATTGTCGAGCCCGAGAATAAGGAAGCGAACTTGTTTGTCCTTGTCTCGACGGAATCTTCGCAGAAGCGAGAACAATGAATCGGCCATGAAGTTCATCTTTCGCTGTGGCGGTGGTCAGATCAAGAAAAATTGTGGCAGCCTGAAAAAACTCCAGTGACGCCCATTATGTCGTACGTGAAAGGTATGTGGCAACCGTTGGCCGCTTTAGAAGCTCTAACTCACTTGATGAATGCGCAGTGCATACATTTGCCCCACAGGTGACGATGGATGGGATGGCAGGTCGAATCTGACGCCGTTGGTGACAACAACGCAGCCCGCAACGACGCGAAGCCGATCCGTGCATCTGGGAGAAGATCCGAAGGGCGAGAACTTTCTGTACACGAACGGCCGCTCCGTGATCATCCGCAGCATCAAAGTGGGCAGTAATGGCGAATTCTGCACGGAATACTCACCAGAAGTCCGTTCCAGAACCCCTTCGTTGCCGCAGAGTATACGCAGCATGCCGCGTCTGCCACAGTTGCAAAGTACTCGCCATCTGGATTCTACATTGCTTCCGGAGGTAATTGCCGGTTGGGTCCATTTCCATCCACCCCCCTCCGTCAAGCATCCTGCCCCGTAGCATTTCTGTGCTTCGCTCAACATGCATGCAGCATCAAAAAGGAAACTGAATTATGTGTCATCTAACAACCATGCAATTGAACAGACGAACGCGGCAATGTCCGCGTGTGGGACACGATCAACGCCGAGAACATCCTCAAGACCGAAACGCGCGCACTTGCTGGTCGCATCAACGATCTCGCGTGGGACTTTGAGAGCAAGCGTATTGTTGCTGCCGGTGAAGGCAAGGACAAGCACGCCCACGCGTTCTTGTTTGACTCGGCCTCATCCGTCGGTGAGATCTCGGGCCACTCCAAGCCCGTCAACTCTGTCGCCCTGCGTCCTGGTCGCCCTTTTAAAGCTGTGACGGGCTCTGATGACACAAACGTCAACTTTTATCCGGGCGTTCCATTCAAGTTTGAGAAGAGCATCAACAACCACTCACGCTTTGTTCAATCCGTGCGCTACTCCCCTACTGGAGACTTCTTTGCTTCTGCTGGAATGGATGCCAAGGTACGGGAGCGTTGGGATCTTGCGCGGGCGAGGGGGTGTCTTCCAATTTGAGAACGCTATGACCCACTAACATGAAACAGATCTTCCTCTTTGACGGCAAAACGGGAGACCTTGTTGGTGAATTCAGCAGTGATAACGGCCACACGGGAGGTATCTTGTCCATTTCATGGAACAAGGAGGGCACCCAATTGCTATCCGTCTCGTCTGACACGACCGCCAAGATTTGGGATGTAGCTACCCGCGCCGTGATTCAGTATGTTTTGTTTGTTTTTTTTCTCTTTTCGTATAATATGGTGGCTCCGTGCCACATTTAGGGAAATTTCTTATAAACGCATGCCGCGAACAGCACTGTCCAAATCGGCGACGCCGGCCTCGTGGACAACCAGCAGGTTGGATGCCTCTGGCAAGGCGAGCATCTGATCACGGTCTCCCTCAACGGCGATATCAACTACATTAGTAAGGACAGCGCCACCCCTATCCGCGTTGTCAAGGTATATTCTTTGTCGAAGTCTAAACGAAGTTCTTCATGCGCATTCTTGTCACATATAGGGTCACCAAAAAGCCATCACCGCCCTCGCTGCGATTCCGGGCTCCCGCACCTTCTACACCGGCTCATACGACGGCCGTGTGCACGCCTGGAGCCTAGGCCCTAACGGCAGCGACCCGACGCACTTTGAGGTCTCGGGCGCCGGGCACAGCAATCAGATCAAGGGTCTCGCGGCGGATGGCTCGGGGCGCGTGGTAAGTGTGGGGATGGATGATACAGTACGGAGCATTGAGGATTCTGTAAAAGCCTTCAGGTTTGTGTAGTGGCTGTTTGTTTTTATCGGCTTCGTTGGCCGCCGCGTGGCTGTGTGTTGTGGCGTGTTTACCTTACCTTTGTGTTACCAGCGTCAATGCGGCTGGTACCAATGGCGTTCCCGTTGGTGTCGCCACGCAGAATGGCGTAGTTGTGGTTGCCACTTCTACTGGTCAGATCACTGTGTCTAAGGATGGATCCCAGATTGCTTCCCTCAGCGTGGACTGGGTCCCAAGCGCTGTTGCATTGTCCCCCAACGGAGCAACGATCGCTATTGGTGACGAGGTTTGAGTTGGATTCATCTGTAGCTCTGGACGAGTACTGAACATGGCTTCTTTTCTTTGTTAGGAAAAGCGCGTGCGCATTTTCAACTCCAATCTTGAACTCGTACAGGAGGTTGACAAGAACCGTAGCGCCATAACGGCCCTTTCCTTCTCCCCCGATGGCAATCTCCTCGCGTCCGCAGACAAGGAACGTAGTATCATTGTCTACTCCACTGCTGATTGGACAGTAAGTCGCTTGTTGTTGATCTTTGGACGCTTGTACGCGAAATCTACAATTATGGCATCGTAATCGACTACACAAAATGAATGCAGGTGAGAACGAGTCAGTGGATGTTTCATACTGCGCGCGTCAACTCTATTGCTTGGTCTCCTGACTCGTTGCACGCCGTGTCTGGTTCCCTTGACACGAATGTAGAGATTTGGTCCGTGGAGAAGCCCACCAAGCATATTTCCATCAAAGGTAGGATATCTGCCAGGTCGACACTCATTCACCCACGTTGTTGATTCATAAGGTGCTCACTTGGAGGGTGTGAATGCGACCGCATTTCTGGACAATGAGACAGTCATCAGCGCTGGACAAGATGGATCCATCAAGGTGTGTCTTAGTTTTGATGTATAATTTGATTGTATTTCTTATCAGGCTTCTTGTTAGATTTGGAAGGTGACCCACCACTAAGAAAACCCAATGAGTGGGTCGAAGAATGGAACCGTTTATTGTTTTGAATAAACGAGTTGACGGGAAGGCCCATTTAAAGCGATTTCCAATTGGTTGCCGAAATCATGCAGAGATACCAACGGCTTCTTTCTAACAGCCGCGCGATGGCTGGGCGGCGGTGGCTAGCCACTGCGGGTGCCTCCGTGGCCGGCGCAGCTTCCGGCGGTAATGCCAGCGCAAGCGCGAATGCAGCCAAGGCGCGGCCCATCTATCTGGATATGCAGGCCACGTCGCCGATCGACCCCCGCTGCCTTGGTGAGCCTCCATCTTGCGCTGCTTACTCGTAGGAGGCAGGATCTAGACAGGATTGTTAATTTAGACGGGGACGTGGATGGGACATGTCACAGGATCTTGCTGCTTAACTGACACATGATTCACACAGACGCCATGCTGCCCACCCTCACCTGGGAGCACGGGAACCCACACTCGCGTACTCACCAGTATGGATGGGATGCAGAACGTCTGGTTGAGGATGCACGTCAGGTGAAGTCAGGCCGCCCACGATCCTGGTCCCGCATTAATAAGCCTAACTACCCGCTGCTTCACAATTCCAGCATATTGCAACCCTCATTGGCGCCAGCGATCCCAAGGAAATCATCTTCACCTCGGGCGCGACAGAGAGCAACAATATGGCCGTGAAGGGGGTCGCGCGCTTTTACAAAAACACGAAAAAACACATTATCACAACACAAACGGAGCACAAGTGCGTGTTAGACTCGTGCAGGGTTCTTCAGGTGATGATCATGTACATATCAGACGTGTTATGATGAGAGGCCCAACAGGGATCGTGCGATTCCAAAAGCGATGGAATCGGTGGAAGGAAGGAAGTCGACCAGATGAAGTTGAGGAGTTAGTGGACATAATGGACTGAGACATATGGATGCAAGCATGGCGACCGCCCGAAACGTTGGAATGGCGAAAATCAAATTTGATTGCTGAACATAATTGTGCCCCCCGAACAGGACGAAGGATTTGACGTCACTTACCTTCCAGTGCAAACAAATGGTCTGATTGATATGAAGGTACCTGATTTCGGTTGCTTTTGAAGCGCTGGAAAAACTGATATGCGCCTATGAACAGCAACTCGAAGCAGCCATCCGACCAGACACGGTTCTCGTGTCTGTCATGGCCGTCAACAATGAAATCGGTGTTATTCAACCTATCGACGAGATTGGTATGTGTACTTGTCTGTTTCTTGAAATCGTCCCGCCTTGTTTGTTTTGACAATTCGCTATCTTTTTCTCCGTACACAGGCAAACTCTGCCGGTCTAAAAAAGTGTTCTTTCACGTGAGTATCTTGCTGGAGTCATACACTTTCTTCCCAGGACTAACTCTGTTTCGCCTCACCCCGCCGAAAATACAAATAGACGGACGCGGCCCAAGCCCTTGGCAAAATCCCCCTGAATGTCAACACCATGAACGTGGATCTCATGTCTCTCAGCGGACACAAGGTGTACGGACCACGCGGGATCGGCGCGCTCTACGTGCGCCGGCGGCCTCGCGTGCGACTCGAGCCGCTCATCACAGGCGGCGGACAGGAGCGCGGTCTGCGCAGCGGGACCGTACCTGCGAGCTTGTGTGCTGGGTTTGGGGAGGCGTGCCGCGTTGCACAGGAGGAAATGGCGGTGAGTGGCGGGGTTTTTTTGCTTGATGGGTTCCTTGTTTGTTTTCCAGCCGGTTTTTACTGGCTTGTTGTGTGGGTGAGGTGGGATAGGTGGTGGTTTGATGCTGTGGGAGAGTACTTTGGGAGTGATGATACCTAGCAGCACAGGGAGAATCTGAAGGAGGTACTGGGGTGATGGCGGGTTTTCGGGGAATGTATCAAAGCGAATGGTGGATTCGCTGGGTCCTCTTGCAAAAGAAGACTCGCCCGCCGCTCGTCTTGGTCCATCTCTAGCTCTGCTGTGTGCCCTTCCTTCTCTTGACGATTCTTTGCATTATTGCACAGGGAGTCTGACCCGTATTTGGCCCTCCTGGCGGTCCTAAATTCCCTCTTCCCTTTCGCCCAAACTCTCGCCTCCCCTCTCCGCCTTAAACTTCTACATTCTGGTCATTTTTTTCAACTTTAATTCCCACATTCTGACTGATCTGGGCGGATTTGCAATCAGTATGACCACGAGCGGATTAGTATGCTGTCCAAAAGACTGATTGACGGTGTCACCAGCCAAGTGACGCACGTGATTCGGAATGGAGACCCAGTGGCTACCTACCCAGGTATTTGTCATTCCACTGTCTCTTAATAACGTTTTGCTCAAAACAAACACATAACTCGCACATTGCCAATTATCAGGATGTGTCAACTTGTCCTTTGCCTATGTGGAAGGAGAGTCGCTCCTAATGGCTCTCAAAGATATTGCACTGAGTTCCGGTAGTGCGTGCACAAGCGCATCCTTGGAACCCAGCTACGTACTACGCGCGATTGGAGCTGATGATGAGACGGCGCACAGCAGTATCCGTTTTGGTATTGGCCGCTTTACGACGGAAGAGGAAATCGATTTTGTTATTGCGCGTGTCGTGGAGAAGGTGGGACGCCTGAGGGAGATGAGTCCGCTTTGGGAGATGGTGAGAGAATATTTTTGTTTTTCTTGATGGAACGGCTGGCTCATCTTTTTCTTGACTGTGTAGGTTCAGGATGGGATTGACTTGAAGAGCATTGAATGGACGCAGCACTGATCGTGGAAACGTTGGTGGTGTTATGGAGTGCTGAATGTGTGTATGGCAAGGGGGGGCTTGAGATGGCTGTATGTTGGTTGTTTTTCTTTGTTTGCTACTATTTGTCAGCTTTGGCGCAATGAAGAGTAAGTAAGTGATTTACTTGACTCGAGTGGCATAGTGGACAGACACATGGAAAGGGTCGTGGAACAAGAAATCTTGCCATGAACTCGCCCGGGCCCGGCACACCGCAGCCGAGTATTGGCGGCAGCACGGACGACCAAGCTGCGGGGCAGTTTATAGTTCTCGCCTCCTTCCTGGGGTTCACGCCGGAGACACTGGCTGCGAATGCGAACCAGGCTGCGATCGCGTCTTCGCGGATGGGGGCCAAGGAGAAGATGATGCGGCTCAGTCGCCAGCAGTTTATGGACCTCTCCACGGACGTTACAGACGAGATTAAGAGGCGAATTGCCGACCAGAAGGACGGTGAGCAGCTCCGTAGTCCGCACGCCTCGTCCCATTACCCTTCATTCCCTACTCTCCCCCTTCCTCCTCTACCCGGCATACTAAAAACTCGAAAATGACTGCATGCATGCGTGCTGCTCGAGGAGGCGGCGCGGCCTGAGATGAGGAGGGTGGCCTTAAATTGGGGCCCCTGCGTCCGTCCCCCTGTCAAAAATGAACCCCACCAATCCCGGCATCCCATCCTCTAACTGATAACGTACTCACGCATTGTTGCTGTCCCTCAGTTCCCCTTCTCCCTTTCAACGACCTCTACCTGCCCAAACGCAACCAGGCCCGTCAGAAACTCGCTACACTTCCCACCCCCAAATTCAAGGAACTCGCGACAGACATTTTCTGGGATCTCGAACGTAGGTTTCCTACTGCCGCGCAGCTCTACACGGGTGGTGGCGCTGGCGCCCAGAATGGCGGCGCTGCCAAAGCGCCGGGAACTGTTGTGGACGCTGTCTCGCAGGGCGCTAAGGGTGTCGAGGGAATCAGTCCGGTATGCCTACTCCCTTCAAATTTCTTCCAAGTGGACTCCGTTTTGTATTTTTCAGAGTGAGGAGTGGGAGCGAGATGCGGGATCTGGACAGAGTGGACGATGTGGATCACATACTCTCTGCCGAGCGAGGAGGACACGAGAAAGAAAGTGGCAGGAAAGAAAACTTCATGCATATCACATTTTCAGTTGGGGCGGGCAAATAATGGCGAGACGGTTATCTTGCTTATGAGTATGAAATTGACATTACCAAAACAGGAAACTGTTGAACGCCTGAGAAGTGAATACGAAAGCCGCATTGAAGCGATGCAGAACCGAATAGTCCAGATGGAGAAGGAGCACCGGGTATGTTTTGTCATTCCATGACGCAAGGGTGTTGGACCCTGTACATAATCCAAATCTCTTTTCTTCAGACTGCGCGCGAGGAACAGCAACGGTCATATGACTTAATGATCTCGGATCAAAGTGCCCGTATGCAAGACCTTGAGACGGCCCACGCTAAGCTCAAGGAGGAGCACTCAAAACTCAAAAACAAGTACGATGCGCTGCAAGATGACTACAACAATCAGCAACAGGTAATTACCATTATTTCCTTGTCTGGGATCCTGAAATCGCATTTTCACACCGCAGATTGCAAGTGATATTCGTACGGAGGCAACGAACCTTTTGGAGGAAATTAAAGCCTTGAACATTAAGAATGAGGAACTGACGGCACAACTGGCTGCCAAGGTGACAAAACTAGACACTTTTGCTACCAGAATCTAAAATCTCATACATGGACCGCAGGCTCGTCAATCTATCATCGCCACTGTAGGTGTTGCCGCTGCTGAGGCCGCTGTAGAGGACTCTGGGGTTTTGGACAAGATGCGTCTTCAGGCATACTACGATGCTGTTGACAACCTTCTTCAAGCTTCCAAGTAAGTCTCTAGACTGGCGCCTTAGTTGCTCTTGCTCACGTTTCCCCCATTCAGGAGCAAAACTCCCACTAGTGTGCTGGTTGCCATGAAATCGATTGTTATTGCGTGCAAGAACATCACAGAAGACGCCGAGTTATACGAGTCCAACAACAACATCAGCCAGGAAAGTCGCGACAACCTCGAGGTGATCAAAAACAACCTCAGCACGGCCCTTACGGAGCTCATCAATGCGGCTAAGAGCCACGCCACCAACTACGGCAGCGTGGCACCAGGCGTATTGGAGGGAGCCGTTGACTCACTCAGCGCCACTGTCGGTGACCTTGTGAGAGGTCTCAAGGAGGCATTGGGTATGCCGGCGGGTGCTGGATACGAGATTGACGAGCTTAAGGTAAAACTCGAATGGACAAACATCCTGGCTGATGGGTTTTGAGCTTTCTAAACTCTTTTAAAATATCAGGACTACCTCGAGAAGCAAACGGACTTGATTGTGCAGGCGATCCAATCCCTCCTCAACTCCATGCGCCAGAACCAGAGCTTTGGCGCCGAGTTCACTTCCACAGTCGCATCCATCAGCACCATTGTGACGAGCATAGTAAGCGTGAGCACTATCACGATGGGCAAGTCCAGCGCAGCGGGCTTCCGGGTGCGCGGGTTGGAGATTCTGGCAGACTTAAAAGAAAGCAGCGGCAAGATTGGGGAGCTAGGTGCCAACTTGGTTGCGCAGCCGGGAAGCAAGGCACTCAAGCAGCGGATTGCTTCGTCTAGTTACGAGATTGCTAAATTTGTGAAGGAGCTGATTAGTTTGATTGGTGAGTTGTTTTTTCCAGGTTTTGACCACACTTGTGTGGGATATACTTACATGTCAAATTACAGAGCAATGAGGAGTGTGGATATTCTTATATTCAGGGAATTTTGTGTGTTTTGTTCCTTGTGTTGTTCTTTGGTTTTGATTGAATAAATTCCTTTCTTACTATTTGACACACATGCACTTTCTTAATCCAAATTTTTATGACAGTAATTTAAAAATTATCATCTCTCCTTTTACAGGGGCCACTAGTGTGAGGCCCTTTGAATACGTGGGTGAGTTGAATGCCAGCTTGGCTCCCATGTGCCACAACAAACATGGTTACAAAACCAACAAGACTCTGAAAATTTATCATCATATCTTTGTTTTCTTTGTCAGTGGCTATTGCAGCAGCATACTTTTACAGAACTCCTACAATCAGGGCTATGATTTAGATCCATGTCATCATAGGCCATCTAAATTCCCTTCAGCTCAACACATGTCTAAGTTCAGCATTGAAAACAGTCAGGTACCAGTACAAGGCAGAAGTAAGGTTGCATTTCTCCCCATTTTTGTAAACATGAAAAGGACCCATCAAAGTTAAAAGGATCAAACACAAAAGAAACTTTCAAAAGTATAAATCTACAATCCATAAAATGTAAGCTGAGTCTCATGAGCAAACAGTGGAATTTCAATGCACTTTGTGCCTTAGCAAAGGACCAGGCTGACCAGACTCCAATTCAGGCAATGGTAAAATATTAATGAAGGAGAGGACATATTATGCTGGGAAGACCAACTGTGCCCCTGTAGGCCAAGGGCCAAGACTCAAAAGCATATGAATGAGCTGAGCCAAGGAGGTTAGTTTAATTTACACACTTATTCTAATACAAAGTGCGCCTTTTGACCCAGTGGCTTGTTCCAGGCCTACCAACACTCCTCAATGCAGACTGCAAAGATTTTGAATGAATCACATTGGCATGTTAATTTGTGCTTGAATCCAATTAGTTTTGTTATATGCATTTCCATTGGGAGTCCCTTTTTGTAACAGACTTCTCTTTTAATACCAGTAGCTACCAGAATTGGTAAGAGCTCAGTGTTTACTTACATTCCTTAATATCCTGGCAGAATTGACATGATTTGCACTCTGCCAGTAGCAAAATTGTGGGAAAGTCACATTTGCCACCACTTTGAACATGACTTAAAGGAGTTGAATGTATACAAAAGGCTGCTGTTCATGGTGTAAACGGCTGCCATACCTGAGAAAAAACAACTCCAGTCCTGTCCTCAAATGACTGCAAGGGCATACACCATCCTTGTTGTATGCTTAATTAAACATTTTAAATAATGAGGATGAAGCAAAGAGTGGCTCCAAATTGAAATCAAGAACACCAAAATATGATGACAGGTAGAACCAAACTTAATGCTGACTATAGTCTACCCTCTCTTTCTTTCCTGAATGTCAGATGTTCTTCTTGATGATGACCACCTGTCAACAAGCTTCTTTAACATCAAATGCAGGTAATCTCCTTGCTATTGACCCCAATCGACATACTCATCTCCACATTTTCTATGCCCATCATAACTAGCTTGTGGTGACTAAATCACTCTCCATCACAAACAGTATGAATAATTGCCTTTACTATTTTTGAGGGATACATACTGCTTGTGAGTCAGTGCTGTCATGACACCAAGTTGCCACGAAAGTGATTCCTGATGCTGTAACTATAATGTCCATGGAATGAAAAAATGAGGAATGTTGATTGCAGTTTCTCTTCCAACAGTTCAAAGTGATTTGTTTGCAGCAAAAAGCAGCAAAAATAGGTGAAGCAATCCCATTATTATCAGTAGCAAAGCCCTGTTGAACAATGTATAGATGGCATGGGACAGAAAGCTGGAAGATATGGCCACCTCTGGATCTGTTGAAAGCTAAATGGTGCAGTGACAGTATGGTAATACAACAAATTAACATGGCCATAATTGTCCTTGTGAGCTAAATGCATGCTGTAGATAAACTTCAAACAAAAGTGAAGGATGTATGCTGCTCCTCAGAAATAGTTGCAATGGGCCAAAGACAGCTCATAATCAAAGCAAGACATCATACTTGGCGAGTGAGCAGTCTTCTCAAAATGAATAAAGCGCACATCAATAACCTAGAGAGGGATCCCAGGAGTGTACCAGCAATAAATGAATTATTTGACAAGCTCGCAATTGCATCAGATGCAGATGCACAGTGCCCGTGTCCTTTTGCACATTGCCCAAAATTTGACGAGGGACAAAAATGGAAAGTTAAGAAATAACCTCTTTTTTCCTTTTCTGTGAAAGTGGTGTGGATGGTATAAGTCGCAAGGGAAGCATGTTGTGCACACCATTTCGTCTTTGGCTCCAGCAGGACACAAGAGGTGTTGGGAGGTGAACTGAAACCAGGTTAGGCAGGGTCCGAGTCATAGGTATTTTTCCTCTTCGTTGTCTGTTTTCGCTTTTGTGATTGTGCCACATGGCACTCTCGTTTCGTGTTTGCTCGCCTTATGTGGTTAGTTTGGTTCTACTTGCGGATCCTCCCTTCGTCTCCACTATCATTTCCCTACCTTCCCTTCAGAGTAAATATTTGTGATACGGAAGACGAACACAACTTTCGCTTTCTTTTTCTTGATAAAGTGGGGAGGAGTAACGCGTGGAGGGAAGAGAAAAAACATGACCGTTTCTTTGGAACCAAGCAGCAGCGCGGCGGTCCCGTTTCCGATCCAGACCAAACACACGAGCAAGCCAATCTGTGGTATCGACACGGAGATTGTGTGTACGCGGTATGCGGGGGGAAAAGCGATGGTGGTTGTCTCGCAGAGTGGTGTGATTGGCGGAACAATGGTGAGTCTGGCAAGCTATGATGGAGCCCAGTGAGTGCTGCATTGATGAACTTCCAGGACAGGTCATTGCGAGTGTGGAGGGCGATGGTCGGGACGGGAAGGAGCGCCAAGTTGCAGTCAAGACGCTGCTGGGTGCACGTAACGACCCGCTCGTGCATGTTTGGGCCTCGCATCTTGTTGCCTGCCTAGGGAGCGTGGACGTTCGCGAGCTTGTTCTGAGCATTGCGCTGAAGCGGGCGTTTGGCGGTGCTGGCGATGGCTGTGACTCGGAAGACGTGGAGGCGGAGGATGGGACCACACTGAGAGAGGTGGCAGAAACGGTGGTCTCGCTTCTCTCTTCTTAAGTAAAGGAATTAGGGGATTCTAATGGACGTTGAAAAAGTTCATTATTGTTCTCAGGACTTTGATGGTCGTGAGGCGGACACGGCCACTATCGCTGGCCCCGCTACTAATCCTGCTGCTGCTGCTTGTCAGCGCAGCGGACGTCTCGGGAATGGTGCCTTCGCGCAGGAACGAGTACACAAGGCGGGCCAAGGCCATGTTTGCCCACGGATTCCACGGATACATGGAGCACGCATTTCCCATGGTAGATTAATCTCGCAATCCCATCCTGTCAGTTGGGCTAGATGGGCTTGTAAAGGACCTTTGGAAGCTCTCAGGGAATGGGCCCCATAAACTGGCCCCTTCAGCGGCATTGTGACATTGTCTCCCCCTCCCGTCATCCGTCATCCAAAGGAACCATTCCCTCCCTGTCTGTCATATATATATTCCATCCCGAAAAACGCATTGTTTACATAATCTTAACGCTGAATAGGACGAGCTCAACCCAATTAAGTGCACGGGACGCGGCCCTGACAGGCAAAACCCGGGGAACTGGGGCATCAACGATGTTCTCGGAAACTTTTCAGTCACTCTCGTCGACTCGCTGGATGCCATCTACACGGTGTTGGACCGAGCTGAGTTTGAGCATGCTGTCCGGCTCGTGATCGAACATGTCTCATTTGATCAGGACTCGCGCGTGCAGGTCTTTGAAGTGACCATTCGCATGATGGGTGGTGCGTTTACCGAAATCTAGTGCGTGAGGAATGGACCGAAGAGAGTGGATGGTATTTCTGGAGGACCGAATGAAGGGAAACTCTGAGCCTTCCAAAAGGCAATGGATTCAAGGGAAGTGAACGAGGAGATAGTATTCAAGAGATTTGTTCGCCAGAAATGAGCAATCGAGGAAACGGGATTCGAGGAAACATAAGGGATAAATCATGATAAACCTTCCAGAAAGTGGTAATGGGCGAGTGATTTATCTACACATATTTGCAATGAAGGCCAAGCGAAGCAGACATTTTTTTTTGAAGGCACTTGAGTTAAAAGCGAAGGCAACCTTCAGTTATGAGCGTAGATCTGACACACCATTATAGGCCTCCTAAGCGGCCACTTGATTGCTGCCGGAGAAGTGGATGGGATTCGCATGAAGGGATACAACGACGAACTACTGCACCTCGCGAAAGATTTGGGACTACGTCTGTTGCCCGCGTTTGAAACCGGCTCTGGATTGCCGTTTCCACGCGTGAATTTGAGAACAGGTGTCTTGGAGTACGAGGTGCATGATACCTGTACTGCAGGTATGCTTCTGTGTCTCTGTAAGCGCACGGCTCTCATAACTTAAATTGCCTGTTCAAAGGGGCTGGAACCCTCTTGCTCGAATTCGGCGTTTTATCGCGTTTGCTCAAGGCGCCTCAATATGAAATCTTCGAGGTTCTCATTCTGAACAGTGACTCATTGCGCTTCATCTGATCCCTATGCATCATGTAGAAAGTGTCCCGGCATGCGCTCGAATTTTTATGGTCGCGCCGCTCCGTGTTAGACCTCCTCGGCAACACGATTGACATCGACTCAGGCGTCTGGATCCAAAAAATGAGCGGCATCGGCGCTGGCGCTGACAGTTTCTATGAATACCTCATGAAGGCGCACGTCCTTTTTGGCGATTCAGGTGCTCGTGTATAGTTCGCGTTTGTCCTTGTCGCTGATGAGCCCACTTTGTGGGGTTGTCAGAATACTATGCCATGTTCGAGAAGGCCTATAACGCTGTCATGACGCACAATCGTATCGGGGAAGGTTTTCTATATCAAAACGTTGACATGGACAGTGGGATGCAGGCGACCAATTGGGTGGATTCGCTCAGCGCCTTCTGGCCTGGGTTGCAGGTGCGTCTTCTCGCGCGCTGCGTCCGCTTGTGTGCACTTACTGGAAACTGACGCATTTTTCTTTATGGGGGAAGACAGGTTCTTGTCGGTGATCTAAATAATGCCGTCAAGGGTCATTTCACGTACTTTTCCATTTGGCAAAAGTACCGTGCGTTTCCTGAGCGCTTTGATTACGTGCAAAAGAACATTAATATCGGTACGAATCATGCCCGGATACCTCACGTGATCCTAATTCGCCAAACTCTTTTCCAATCTGCCTAGCACATTACCCACTCCGACCCGAATTGATCGAATCCACGTACTTTTTGTACATGGTAAGGCTATCTTCTACGTTAAACGCATTGCTGAATGACATGGGCTGTGGCAGGCAACAAAAAATCCATACTACTTGGAAGTTGGGGCCGTGATTCTCGAGGATTTGGAGCGGCAAACAAAAACGTCGTGCGGATTCGGGTCAATGCAATCGGTGGCATCAAATGTTTTGGAAGAGCGAATGGAAAGGTGCTTCAACAGTGTCTTTTATCCGAAGTTAAAGCTCACATGCCCTGTCGCCGAATCATTAGCTTCTTCTTGTCAGAGACTTTAAAGTATCTGTATCTATTATTTGACGAGGAGAATGTGTTCAATCGACTTCACTCCAATTTTGTTTTCACCACGGGTGAGGGGTCGTTCTATTTCTCAGACTTTACTGTTTATGCTTCTAACTATAGTTCTAGAGGGACATGTTCTGCCGCTACCACGAAACCAGTCGCTTGCTCGCAGCGGCGGCTTAAAATTGGCACCCCTCATCTGCCCTAAATACACTCCTCCTTCCCCTGTCTACGCATACTTTGGACTTGGAGCTCCGACATCGTGGCTTCCTGTCAGCATTCCGGACCTTGTTCACATCAATCGGCTCGTGGGGAACCCTGACTACCTCAGCTACGACCTTCTCTTCAAAGGTGACGGGCGGGCGCCCACTTGTGTGGCGAACCACACGCGAATCGTGGCGAGCGCACTGTTTGACAACATTGTGCAGGAGTCTGAAGTCATGTACGTCGTTGGTGTTCTTGATGTGGTGGATCGTTGGGTTTCTGTTTTGGTTTATGCCGGTTTTGTGTTCTTCTTGGGGAGGTTCGTTTCTTTCCTCAAGCACTGGGCCGAGTGAGGTCTCTGCATTTTTCGCATGTATCTATGGGACAGTTGGGTATATACCCCCACAGTATTGAATTCGGATGGAATTGAAGATGAGGGAGGGACTTTGGCTGGATATTGTTGGTATTTACTGTCTCAGTTCATTAAACGGGAACCTTTTTTGTTACATACGGTTCCCTTTCTCCTTTTCCCAATTTTTTCCTCCGTTTAAACTGACACATAATAATGCGACAGGCTGGCAGCACCACCTGGAAGTTTGGAGCACAGTTTGAATCCAATTGTGACGCCCACTCCGGACGGCTACAGACTGTCCACACTCAACAACGTCAAGTTGAAAATACGGCTTGACCAGGGTGGCAGCTCATTTTCCATTGCGTCGGTTCGTGCAACTCCTTGAGCTCTTATTATGACGCGTTCTCACCTCGCTTCTGCTGTAGTTCTTTGTTAATGGCCATCAATACGTGGTATCGGACCCTGTCCGGTCCGTAAAAGTGATGCAGAATGGAATTGGTTTCCTTCTCAACCAACCAGTCTCACCCACATCCTCCAACGCGCCTCAAGCGAAGCGGAAGGGTGAGGCAAATCTACGCGTGCAGACCAAAAGCATCGCAGGTACCAAGGTGTCTCTCACCCCTTACGTGTGCTGTGGAGTTGCTCACCGACGTGATACGAGTAGCGTTCGGAGACACATGGGTAGACTATCCTGTGTTTTCAAGCTCCTTCAGCCGGTCACTCGAGTCCAAGGAGGTGTTGGAGCTACAGTTGACGCCTCTATATAGCTTGTCTGGGACCAAGACGCTTGTCGCCGGATGCAAGAGCTACACGCAGGAGCAAGCGAATCAAACACGGGGCAAAATGGTGGTTGTGGTGCGAGGTGACTGCTCCTTTGAAGAGAAGGCAATCCATGCCTTGAATGCGGGCGCTGCGGCGGTGGGCGTGGTTAATGTGGATAACCATATTTTGGGGATGGTTGGGAGTGGTGGCTTGCGGGAGCCGTTGGGAATACCTGTGGTTTTGCTTCAAAAGAACACGTGGGACCGCGTTCAGGTGGAAGTTGGCGGCGTGGAGTCTCTGTTGCCAGTGAAACTGATGGCGTTGGACACGCTCGAGGAAGAAATTATAACCGGGCTTCAACTGCAGTATGGGAACAGGCCCTTATCCAATTTGATGATCGTTGCTATGGTGCAAGTTGAGGGAAATTGAATCAGTACCGTCATGTTTCTATTTGAAAAGAATAAATGTCATGTTCGTGGCTGCGACCATTACAACTGTCAAGGTAATGGTTGCGACCACCATCCGTTTTGATTTCCAACAGTCAAATTCATCGCAGTGACTGACCAATCACACTGTCCGTTCTGACGATGCCAAAACGTGAACGCCTCCATCGTTCCCAGGTAATGAGCCACAGCTCCAAGCACGATTGCGACATGCATTATTTGATGCGATGACCCCTAATGCGATGGGTTACTGAAATTCTCCGGAACAAACATATCCAGTACGATGTAATCAAACCGTCCTGGCGCAAAACGCTCTGGAATTCGGAAGTGAAAAATGAGAGCTCCACCGACATCAAAGAGAGCAACCAGCAAAAGATAGTTGAAGGCGATGCTTCGTTTTGTGAGCTCAAACTTGAAGTTTGGAAAATCGTCAGTTTCTCACATTTCTTCAAGAAGGATCCTTACCCCGTGCAAGATACAAGAATGGGCTATGGGGATGAGTCCAAGGAATCCAAAGGCAATGAAGAGAAACAGTCTCAGAGCTCCGAAACGCGGCTTCATAAATCTCGAGCTGATGTTTGTGAAGATCTGTTCGCAGGTGCAGTTGAATTCAGACCCCTGACGCAGGAGGAGGCGCAGCAGACTTACTGTTGCAGCACCACTCAATAAAATCATCGCAATGTAAACAGCTTGAAGCGTTTTGTCACAATAGAAAGCGTAGCTGACGGAAGTGATGAAGCACCCGCCGATTTGAAAAACAATCCCCGCGTAATCTGCCCTCAAACAAGCCCGATGCACCTCTTGTGAGTGGCAACAAAACAAATGAAAAGCGACAGAGAGAACAAAGCAGCTCGTGATTCCCAGATGCATGGCCAGAAAAGCCAAGATGTCCCGCCAACCTACGCCGTCCATGGAAGAGTGAGTGAAGAGGGGTCCATATGTATAGCCAAGAAGCCCAATAAAGAGAAGCGCCCCAATCAAGTGGGTGTAAATGTTGCCAGTTTCGTTGTGCCAATAAGCGAGGGAGTTCAAGCAATGTTTGTAAGAGGGCTTGATTGGCCGATATCCGGACCAAATGAAAGGCTCGTGTTGATACCACGCGGGCATTTCGTCGCGCATCATAAGGATCGGCTTGAACGTCGCGTGGCTGCTGTGTGGAGACGCTGCATCAGCGGATGGTTTGAGGGGACCCTCGGATTCACGCGCCTCCTCCGACGAGACAACGACGAGCGTGTCTGCGGAGACGCCGCGTGGAGCATCGTCTCCGGCATCGCGGATCGCGAGAGGTGGGCGATCGCGTGCATCGACTGCGGTGGGTGGGACGGGCGAGTCGTTCATTCCTTGGCGCTGGGAAAATCTTCCTTCATTTTTTTTTGTGAACAAGACCGTCGATAATTTAAATAACATTAGTTTATTTGTTTATCGCTATGTCCATCTTAAGCACTTCTGCCTCGTCGTCACAGCGATAGGTCCAGCAACTTCCAATCCAAATACTCCACTCCACGATCCACCAACCATTTCTTAACGACAGGCCCGACAATTCCTCCATCCTCTTGCAGTCCCTCGTTTCGAAAAACCTTTCCACTACATCCATGAACATAAAAGTACTGCAAATTCAGCAGCAGCATAATGGGGCCAAAAAAGTGGTTGCATTCTGTCTCAGTAAGTGGAATAAAATTCATAGAAAGACGCAGCTCCTGAAGCTGCTGGAGGTCCTGAAGAAATTCCAAACCGCCCGCAACATACTGAACACAAACATGCAGGAACTGAAGTGATCGCATTTGTGTCAGTATTTCCGAGGCATCCTTGATAATCTTCGAATCAGAGAGATGAAGAGTAGTCAATGAAGTACGGGAGAGAAGCAATCCGCGGATGCTGGTAAGTGAGGAGCATTGGGATGCAATGACACTTTTCAAGCTTACGGTGTGACGAAAAGCATCCAAGCTGGTAACATTGGTTTCGCTGCATATGACTGTTTCCAACTTGAAGGCAGGAATGTCGTCCGTGTTGGACAAGAGACGCTTTGCCTTGGACTGCTTGCAAGAAAAAAACCGAAGCAACGGGCAGTTCATTAAAATAGGACCAAAGTCTTCCACGTCAGTTCCATCCATGGACAGGTGGGTGAGGTTAGCCAAGCGAGCACGAGCCCACACCGATGCTTCCATGTCCGCAACACTTGAGAAGGAAACATCGAGAGACTGCAGTTTTGAGCCAACTCCCTCGCCAATCAAGAAATTCAAATCGCTCACAAAGGTGAGGGCAATATTGAGTTGTTGTAATGCATGAAAGTTGCTGTCGCCCAGGAGGGTGACGTCAGAGACACTTGTTTCCATCAGATCCAAGACCCGTAGATACTTGAGGGTTGCGAGTGGATGCAGGTGAATGAGGGGGGCTTGCTTGATACGTAAGACGCGAAGGTGTTGCAGTTGTTGAATGAAGCTGGCATCAAACACATTTGAGTTTTCGATGGAGAGGTAGGTCAGTGACTGGGCACATGCCCATGGGGTTTGAAGCGTCAAATCCGCAAATGCGCGTCCATTGAGCGAAAGATGTTCCAAGCCGGATAGGCGGGATGTGATCAAACTCAACAGGACCAATGCGTCGTCTGCATGGTGGAGAGAGAGCTGGAGCTCGCGCAAGCGGGACCAGTTTGCAAGAATGTGTGCGGATTCGAGGCGGCGATTCTTTGCACGAAACGTGGTTATTTGTGAAAGAGAGGGACTGGGACCATCTTCGAGGTTGAATGGCTCGAGGCCGTCGTCCGGTGCACCGCCCACATCGAGCACCTCGAGCAAGTGCAGCACACGAAGCACGCGCGTCTGCGGCGATGCGAGGCCGGATGCCGCGAGCGTCTTCAATGAGGTCGCAAAATGCACGAGCGCAAGCTCATTTGCACTGTCCTGTTGATACTGTTCAGGTCCCTTGGGAAGGAAGGGAAGTAGTCGCACCGCATTGACACACTCGCTCTCGCTGCACTCGAAACGCACGTGCGTCACGAGCCCCGAGAGGCACCCCACACGTGCACACGTCTCATGGAACGACACGTTTGGGGGAATGCGAATTTGCACACGTGTTCGCAGCGTCGTCTCGCGCAGACGTGCAAACATGGTATTTGTCGCACTCAGTGCCAAGGCATCCCGAACACGCAGGTATGGTAACAGGGCGCCGTCGAGGGTGTAGAGCGATTGACAAACGTCCATTTCATAAATGTCTTATTGTGTTTTGCGATTTCGCCTTTTTCGTATGGGGTGTTAGCTCAATTGGTAGAGTGCTTGGTTCGCATCCATGAGGCAGGGGGATCGAAACCCCCACACTCCATATCTTTTCGGTTGGTGTTCCAGCGAACAAGGAAGCTTGTATACATTGGTTGGCAAATATGGTGATCAATTAAGTTAGCCAGTATGAATATTATTGACGTGGGCTCTCAAAGAGTCGACGCCACGGAAGCGGCTGAACTGGCTGGGTGCACATGAGGATGGGTCAGTTTTTCTCCTGCTTGAAGTGACAACCGATCTTTCCTCCATGAGCAAGTGTTGAACGTATTTATTTGACACAGACAGGTTGAGTTGGACCAGTCTTTCACTTCCTTGAGAAAGCGAACCACCACCCATCACTTGAACAGCTTTCTGATACTCATATTCTGCTCGCTGTCCTTCTTCATCACCTATATGCGAAAGGGAAAATACGAAACATAAGCGGAGGTTGCAATAAAACACGTGAAGTGAAACACAACCTTTCCAACTGCCATCTCAAAGTCTTCCTGAGTAACATGCACACGTCTCTCACGCAGGGCGTACATTCCAGCCTCTGTGCAGACACCTTTGGTCTCGGCACCGCTTGCACCAGGCATCATTTCAGCAATCTTGCGCAGATTGATACCGCGCGTTAAGTTCTGCAAAAACGAGCGCGAGCATCAATAGCTGGGCACTAAAGGGGAAATAGATGTCGTCATACCATCTTTCTGCTGTGAATCTTCAAAATGTCCGTGCGAGCAGTCTCATTCGGGGGAGGGAACTCAATCTTTCTGTCAATGCGACCTGGACGCAAGAGCGCGCTGTCCAGAATGTCAATGCGGTTTGTGGCCATGATGACCTTGATGCTTTGCGTGGCCTCAAACCCGTCCAGCTGGTTCAGAAGCTCAAGCATGGTACGCTGCACTTCACTGTCACCACCACCACCGCCACCTCCACCGCGAGAGGATCCGATAGAGTCGATTTCGTCCATGAAGATGATGGAGGGGGCATGCTCTGATAGTTGTACGAGAGTGTGAGGGTGTCACAAAACGGTGACTTGAGGTCAAAGACATGCACACACCTCTCGCCATCACAAAGAGCTCACGCACCATGCGCGAGCCTTCTCCAATGTACTTTTGCACCAATTCTGATCCAGAGACACGAATGAAGCGGCAGTCCGTGTGATGAGCGACTGCCCTTGCCAAAAGAGTTTTTCCGGTTCCAGGCGGTCCATACAGCAACACGCCTTTGGGCTGGGCAATACCAAGAGCCTCGAAGAGCTCCGGATGCTTCACGGGCAACTCGATGACCTCCTTGATTTCCTTAATTTGGCGGTCCAGACCACCAACTTGGTCGTATGTACTATCCGGCACCTTTTCGACCATCATGAGGGAAACGAGGGGATCAATTTTGTTGGGCAAAACTTTGTGGAGCTGATAGTTGTCTGCGAGTGAAGTTTCAAGAACACGAGGTAAACATTTCAATAACACGCGTGAGGAGGAGGCGAACGAAAGCACTCACCATGACGAAGAGCGACGCGAACGGTGGGGGTGAGCTCAGCAATGTCAATAGCTTTTGCAATATCGACCACGTACTTTCCCTCTTGCTGGGTCTTGACGAGGACCTGTCCAATTGTATATTTTTTACGGGGCATTCCAATCAGCCGTCGGCCGGGAAAGCGCGAAAGAGGAAACGAGGGACCTTGTTTTTGCCCATCAGCTTGACGACCTCGCCGACGTAGGAGCCGGGCTCCTGCAGCAACTTGAGCTCGTCGCGCAGCAGCCGTACTTTAGAGTTGAGCTGGTTACGCTGGGCTTCGAGACGCCGCAGGTTCTGGGTCTGTGCGGCGATGGTCGTCTCAAGCTCCTGTTGTTTTTCGTTCATGTCAGCCCCAGCCCCGCCTGAGGCCACCCGTCCCCATCATCCCGTTCCATCCTACTTTACCTCAATCTTGTTGCGGTAATACGTCTTGATGCCGTCGCCTCCGCTCGCAGCAGTGACCGCCGTCATTTTGTTGGCTGCTTTTTTTACTCACACAGAAAACTGGCTACGAACGCGTCACCACCGCCACCACTTCTCCTCCTACCCATCCAACGGACAGGGATTGAGCCATTCAGTTTGATGTCTACATTAACAGGTGATCATGCAACCCTCGTAGTTGTCATCCCCCGTCTTAGGATTCACCTGATTCACCTCCACGCACAATACCTGCAGCGCATCACATCGCTTTCGGGGGAAGGCAGTAATGTAATAGGTCCAATTCACTAGCTGCTCCTCTTATATACCTTGATAGACAAAGTCCGATAAATACAGCTTTCGTTATTGTTGCTTCGTGGTCACAGTCCAAGAATTGTTAAGTTCCACAGCAACCTTCTGGCAGTAGTCTATATGTATTGATAACGATACAGTTGCATACTACCAATGGGTGTCCTGCGCGGACAGTTGCGTCTTTCCAATCGTTGAGGCGATAGCACCATCGTTGGCGACCACTTTCAAGAGTCGACTTCGTAAGAATAGAAATGCTTCGCAGACAAAAAGACGTGTGAGAAAGGCCTCTGAGAGGTTCGTTGGAGGAGGATGGATACCATCTATTCGGATAGTTGAGACGAAAGGTGGACCAGAAGTGTCCGAAACTTGTCCATAAAAGAATAAATAGCATGCCGCCAACCATCACCACCACACCTATCCAACCAACGGCGCCGCAACCTCTCTCTCTCCCACAAGCAAAGAAACTTGGAAGCTCACAACCGCGCGCTGCGACAGGTAAGAGTTAGAATACAGAAGAGACCCAATTCACCGAAAGCCCACCTCAGCCTCCCTCAAACGCGCTCATCCACCGCCAACATCCTCCTCCTCTTCCTCACACCACCGCTCTATTGCTTCCCTCAACACCTTGAATGCACCCATGTCCTCGCAAAGCAAGAAACCGCGCATGCACCAAGCACCACCCGCTGCGCCAACACCGGAACGCGCAGCGATACCCCCACAAGAATGGAACCCACAGACGCATTCCATGCCTCTGGACTTGAATGGGAGTGATGGGCTTGCGGCGGTCGACGGGGCCAATCCCGACACCATTCGTTCGATCCATGACCTTGCTTTGGATGCACGCGACGAGGGCGAGGAAACGGGATATTTTCATGCGTCTGCGCATGACGGACAATCGGACACATCAGAGATGGGAGTCTCGTTTGAGACGCAGACGTCCTTCCATCGGGACGCCCCCGAATTTGATAGCTCTGAGTTGCATGAAAGTGACCTTGAAAAAGGGGAGATGGATTATGAAAGCGTGGACGGTGAGGGGACTTTCATAGGCGAGGACGGCGGCGCGATATTCGACACGGACGACGGTAGGAGCTTGGATGGGAGCATAGGAAGCACCAGCAGTGAGGGCAGCGCGGTGTCGAGTCGCGCGGAATCTGTGCATGGCACTGAGAGTGAAGATGAGGATGACAGCATGGACATGTTGGGCGCACTCGCGTCACAAAACAGTCTTGGGTTTGAGTTTGTTCAGCAGTCACTCTTTACGAACCATGGACCAAGCCATGAGCTGACGGATGGTAAGGATGGCAGCTTGAATGGCGAAAATGAATATGAGGAAGCTGAGGACATTCACATTGACGGTGTGTACGGGACAAATGGAGCAAAGTCAGGAGGTACCAGTAACGAGTTTCACCAAGAGGACAGTGATATCCTCGAGAACAAGGAAGTGGCTGAAGTCGATGAACGCGTGGAAATGAAGGAGGATCGCGAACAGTCAGAGACTCCAGAAAATCAGTGTGAAGATGTGGTCGAGCCTCTCTTGCGCGTTGGAAACCAGCTCTACTTCAAGTCGTTTGACGGCGCCTTCGAGCTGACGGACGAGTACATGAGTGCAAGAGCCTCGAGAAGAGTTCCCGTTGACGATATGGCGGCCAAGATTCAAGGTAAGATGAATGGTCCTCATATTCCTCTCTCATCATTTGGAACACAATACAGGCTACGGAGTCAAGATTGCAGAGAAGCTTGCACTTGTCAACGAGGAATTGCAGTTGAGTACTTGCTGGTATTATTCCCCAAGACCTATGATGAAGCGCTTCCACGCAATTTTGCATCTTACGGCGATTCAGGCGCTTCCGCATGTACAAGGATGAGATGATCGTGATTCTGGACAATGCCAAGTCGCGTTCGCACGATTCCCTCCAGGCGGTGAATGCACAGCGTGCGGTTGCTCAACAAAACGCCAAGAACATGGTTGTTGCGAATGCAGGAGTATACAGCGGAGTTGTATGATTTTCGATGGTTCTGGTTGTTGTTTTTTCAAAGTCCTTTTCAAAAACTAAAGATTGTTGGCACTTTTGCTGTCTCCGCCTTCTTGCTCTGCCTCGCTCGTCTTTCCCGCGTATATATACGAGTCTGCACTCAAATACTTTATTCCAAATTCTGACTGTAGCTGAATGATAGATAGAACACGTAGTATCTTACACTTCCCCTTCCCATTAAATCCCACTTAAGGGAGACTCTAAGCAATCATGCAATCGCATCCCTTCGAATGTAAACAACTATTTCATCACAGACCAGCCTCCAGCAACGTACCCGCATCCTTCGTCATTTGCTTGTAACTTTCAGGATGCACATGCACGCACCAATCAATGCGCTCCAAAAACTGCATCTCCAACTTTGCACACAAGTCACGATTCATGCCCGTGATGTTGCACCACGCGTCGATTCCGTGGCGCGCGTCGTCGTGCAGCTTGCTGCTTATGATCAGGGCCACGCAAAAAAGCTGAAACTGCGCCGCGAGGGTGGAACCGAAGCTATCCTCTGCGACCACATTGCGCAGGCGCGAGAGGTAGAGCAGGGCCATGACGATGATCGGGGCCGGCGCGCGCGACTGCGCGAGGACGCGGGCGATGTTGTTCTTGAAGAAGACTGTGTTGGCCTTGGAGACTGAGACTGTGAAGGATGTGGTTGCAGGAGCACCCGGCAGGGTCACTGGGGTTCCGGTTTGGGCGGCGGAGGGATCGAGGCTGAAGAGGGACTGGAGGTGGAAAACGATGAGCTCCACAAAGGGCATTGAAGCGTTGAGTCCAGGCTGAAAAGCGATCATTGCTAGGGGAGGGGGGCGGGGTGGTGGCTGGACAAGCATTCTGGTGGAAGATTTGAAATCCGAGCAATCAAGAACCTGGACGGCTGGGGACCCTTTGGACGGGCGCAGTGGCGTGTGGCTAAGCTTCTGCTAGTGGATTGACGCCCCAGTGTCCAGATGGTGTGGAATGATGTGGGTTGGTGTCGGTGGCAGTGGTTGGGTGGCTTGCGAGCTTGTTGGGATTCTTCCGTTATTTTTTGGGGGGAGACTGTCTCTTTTCTGGCTTGACCCCAATCACCACAGCAAAAAAAAGAAATAAAAGTATTTTCTTCCATTCTCTCCTTCTTCTGTCGGTCCGTCTTCCGTCTTCTTAATTTCGTGCGTTATTTCATTCGTGGAGAGTCACTGTAAATTTGTCACCGTCACAACAAGCACGATGCACACGAAGACCAGCAAGGCCGTCATTGCACCACTTGCGGAGGCAGTATCTTCGCTCGTGTTGATTATTTCAGACGCCGAAATCAATCGCACGCCAATGCCGGACCTCACCGCCCTCGTGAAGGTTGTTGACGATCAGATTGGGCACTTGACAGCCGTGGCTCTGCGCATCTCGTCCCAGGCGACGGTTTCAGATACACAGCTTAAACTGGAGATGCCAGAGTCGTGCACGCGTGGTGAGCGTCGCGTCTCTTCTCGAACGCGTGATCTGTCAAAACATTCTCATCGCCATCCTCTCCCATACAAACCGCGTTGAACACAACAGTCAAGAAGTCCTCCGAGGTTCTTCTTGCGGGTGCTGCTGTGCTTGTGCAAGATCCTCACTCGCCTGCTGGCAGGAATGACCTTCTTGAGGGTGTCAAGGGCATACTAAGAAACACATCCAGCATCCTCTCTGTAATGGATGACCTTGAAATTCGCAGACTATTGACGGCGATGTCTCAAATACGAACTCATCTCAATGGTCTACGAGACCAAGAGGTTGCGCTATCAGAAGCAACACAACCTGCCATGCTGGCAAAGCTTGAGCAACCATGGGTCGCTGCAGTCGCCTCTTTTTCTCAATCATTTATTACATTCCTACAGCAGTGTCACAAACGCGCAGTTGAAATTATTGATCAGTCACTACAAATGCGGTTGGAGAACGCTATTTCCCTCCTCACCAGAGAAAGCCCCATTCTGATCTCCACATGTCGCGTTGTTATCACGCGTTTGGGTCCATCTCATTCAAAAATGTTGCTGACTTCGACAATTCAACGTATGCAATCGGCATGTGACGAAATTGAACTTGTTTTGAGGACAAGGCCGGACGACGAGATCAGTTCCGAACTCGCCACTGAGGTAAGCTCGAAAAACAATATTTTGTTTTGGGTATTAAAGGAATATTTGGCAACAGGACGGGCGTGTCCGAACGGTGCAAGATGTGATTGGAGACATCAAATATCATGTCGCATCCAAAACTGGGATCTCTCAGTCTCTCATTACAGATTACACAAACATTACCAATGCCATATATAATGGGACCAAGCGTGTCATGAACTTGGTCACCGAACCTGCACAACGCTCCGCAATTCAATCCGAGATTGAAACTATTCTCAAAACAGACGTCGAGGCTGTCTCCGCCATGAAAACCATCATTCAACGCCCCGAGAGCGTCCAAGCCCAACAAGATCTGACCCGCTCCCTCATGACCAGCACGAACGCGCACACCGTTCTCAAATTCATCCGCAACCGCGCTCTCGTGGCCCAACTCACCGCCAGCATCGTCCTCCTACGCGACCCTTTCAACAGCGGCACCTACACGCTCTCCGGCGCCGTCTGGGACGCCGCCACGCGAGGGAACAAGGCGCGCCTGCCGGGCTGTCTACAGGCGTTTGAGGGCGAATGCGCGCGATGGGTCGCGCTCTGCGGCTGCGTGCTGGAGCTGTGTCCCATTTCGAACAAGCGGTTGGCGTTGGAGGCGCGTCAGTGCATTCGGAGGGTGGAGGTGCTGATGCCCCTGATTAGTGCGAGTGCGCAGGTGGTTGTTCTGAGTCCGCAGGATGCCACGGCGGCGGCGCATTTTGAAAAGGTGGGCAGGCTTTGGGTGGAAATGCTCCATGATACGTCAGTGATTGGGAGAGAGTGTTTTTCGTCGTTTGAAATTGTCAGCGGCACTCAGCACTGTTTTTCGTTGCATTCGGATGCGTTCAGCGAGGCCATGGCCAGGAATGACTTAGACGGTGCCTTGATGCACACAGTCTGTTCGTTTGAGTCGGCAAAGCAACTGGCCAACTCAACACGAAGGATCTGCAACTCCACGTTTGAGCCCATTTACAAAGCATCGTTGGAGGCGAGACTTTTTGAGATGGAGAAAGGTGAGTGTTGATACACGAAGGCTCCTACCCTACTGGATCTGGCTGACATTCCACAACACAGTCATGCCATCCTATGCATCTAGAGTGGTGCAAATTTTGGACACTAAACGCATTACGGATCTACCAGAGCTTCAAACTTCCATCAAGGAAGTTGGCACCCGTTTTGGAGCTATCGAAGACCTCATGCGTATTCGCAACGAAGCTGTGCTTAACCTGAACAATGTGGATTCTCTCAAAGAATCAGAAACGCGAGAACTAACTGTTGAAGGAGTTTCGGTACAAATTTTGGAGCAAGCCAACGACTCCGTGATGGTAGACGACGTGCAGCCCCGCCCGCTTCCCGAAGCTGAAGCTAAAGCGGATCCCATCCAGGTAAACAAGCCGCATTATCTGTCACTTTCTAATATCTGACCATTCGTCACTCCACACAACGAAAGGCAGCGGCGCAAGAAATCAAAGTGGAAGCCTCCTACTGGTCCGCCAAGGACAACCCCATCGTGGACGCGGCGGCAAAAATTGCCGAGCACCTGTTTCAACTGGGCAAACACCATAGGAACCTGTCCAGCGACGCGTCCTCCACAACCGTTGCTACCGCCGCCTCGGCAGAAAACAAAAAGGGCTTCATCAACGCGGCCAAGGCCCTGCATACCGAGGCGCTTAAAATCGTGGCCGCGGCGAAACCCATCGCGGAACGTTGCAGCGACCCGCAACTGCAGCGACAACTGCACGGGAGTCTGCAATGGATCGAGAACCTGGCGCAGCAGCTCAAGATTGTAGCCGCAGTCAAAACGAGCGCACCCTTAGACACGGACCGAGACGCGCAGCTCGTGGCATGCGCACGCAATGTGATGACCGCGGTGCGCAACTGCATACGCGACTCGGAGGCGGGGTCCTTGAGGGCCGGGGGCGCGGGGGAGGCTGCTGCAGTGACCGCGGCAGCGGCAACTGTGGGGGCGGTAGGTGCAGGCTTGGGGATAGGAGAGGGGATGGCGGGGACCTCGCCGCCGCGGAATGCGTCGGTGATTTCGGTGCCAGCGACATCGCGGAGGCCTTCGTATGCTCAGGCGGGACTCGGGGCGCCGGTGCAAGCGGCTGCGGGTTCCCATCGTGGATCATTCTTGAAAAAGAAGGAGGCACCAGTGCAGCCGGCGATCAAATTTCGCCGAAATATTTTTCGCAAGACCACCGGCGTGACGCGATAGTGTCCCAGTTGTTTGCCATTGTTTGCCATACACTAATAAATCTTTCTGGGATGTATATATATCTTCCCAGCTGAGGCAGCGACAGAGGTTTGCTTTGTGTGAAAACAATATGAACGCGTGTACAAATGAGGCATACGCCAGATAATGAATAAAGACAAACATCTCAAGCATCCCATTTATTCGGATTGCATTGGAATGCACTGATAGGTGATATAATAATCAACTCGTAGGCCCCTTGATACTTGCGTAACTCCCAGAACCACTCTTCCCACTTCCAATCATAACCCTAGCACGCCATAGCTTTGTGTGATGGAAAGGAAACTGCATATAACATCTTTCCTGGCATCCGGAACGCGGAATGACATGGGTAAGAGGAGATCAACCGATCGAAGTGTCAAACGTCCTCCTGACTCTCTGACAAAATATGTGCGAATGCAAAGTGCTGACAAGAGTCTTTTGTATTCGAGTAAAAACCTTCATCATCCACTTGTCCATCGCTGTTGGGAAAGTTACTCAAGGATCGCGATCGTGTAGTTATTTTTGCCCGACCGCAACAAGAGCAAGCGTCCGTCCATTACATCTTCCTCGCGCACCACGGCATCTTTGTTCTCCACCTTCACACCGCCCACATATAGCCCGCCTGCCGTAATCAATTTCCTTGCTGCATCTACGAAAAGAAACGCGATGATGGTGAGCCAGAGTGCCTCTCAACCATCACCCACCCAGAAACAACAAAAAGCCAACAGACACTCAACTAAACCCCCGACACACGCCACACCGTACCACCACCTCGACGACACCACGCCCAAGCACCTCGGCGCGCGGCACTCGCACGGCGCGCTCGTCGCCGGCAAAGGCCCTCAAGATCTCCGCACTTCCGGGGAGCCCCCCTGCGCGCGCGAGGCGGTGCGGGTCGAAGAGGAGCTCGCTCTTGAGTCGACACGCGTCCGCGGTCGCGCCGCCGTGTACGAGGTGCGTCACTTCGTAGGCAAGCGCGCGCTGCGGTGCGTGCTCCGCGGGGTCCTCCTAACGGAAGGAGGACATAAGAAAATGAGAGAGGAACGCGCATGTTTTTAGCATGTGTGTCGTTTTGGAAAGCTCTAGACCGCTTTCACTTACCTCGTGTAGCCGCGTGAGGGCCTCGATGCGCGTCCGCGGGAGGAAGGTGAAGTAGCGCAGGTAGCGTGATGCCTCCGAGTCCGGAGTGCGGCGGAAAAACTGGTACAGGTCAAAGGGCGGGCAGAGATTGGGTTCGAGCCAGACAGCGTTGCCTGCGCTCTTGCCAAATTTCTCTCCGCTGGCGGTGGTCACGAGGGGGATCGTGAGGCCGTAGACGTGGTCTTCTGTAGAAGGGGGCGCGGAGGGGTTTGTAGGGGTTGAAGCGGGAGTGGACGCGGGAGTGGAAGGTGTAGCGGAAGACGGTGGTGGCATACGGCGGATGAGGTCAATGCCGCTGAGAATATTGCCCCATTGGTCGCTGCCGCCAATTTGAACTGTGACACCGTGGTGGAGGTGAAGATGGCGAAAGTCATAAGCTTGGAGGAGTTGGTATGTGAATTCAGTGAAGGAAATTCCATCAGGCGCATCGAGGCGGGATTTGACGCTGTAATAGTTTCGATAAGCTGGTGGTAGAGGGAATTACTACCAAAGGAGAAGTACCTCTCGCGTGCGAGCATTGTAGAGACGCGCGAAACGCGTCCGACAGAAGCGAGAAAGTCAAGGAAGGAGATGTTGTGGAACCAGTCATAGTTGTTTAACACGGTGACAGCAACGTTTGGATCTGCCTTGATCCAGGCGTCCCGAGCCAAGCGGTACTTTGCATCGTGTTGATCTTCTTGTTGTGGTTCGTGATCAGTGTCGTGAAAACGCGCCATTGTCTTTTGCGCATTTGCGAAGAGGGACGTGAGCTGGCGCCTGATTGCGGCCGTGTTTGCGACAATGGTGTCAGTGTCGAGGGCCGAGCGTTCGCTGGAGCGTCCCGACGGATCGCCGATGGAGCCGGTTGCGCCGCCGACCTTGGTTGGATCGGTTGGCTTCACATAAGGGAAGGAAGAAAGGAGAGCCAAACCAGGGCTACGGGCGCGTGTCCAGCAGCGGCAAAGTGGATGAGTGCCACGATGGTGAGTAGGTTGCCGACATGCAGCGAGCGTGCGGTGGGATCAAAGCCAGCGTAGACGCCCGTGGGTCTGAGGGAGAGGTGGGCCTGCATCTCTGGCCTGAATGCATTCGTTCATGGAGTGAAATAGGGTGAGCAGGGTGTGAGACGTACCTGGTGACCGCCGCAACGAGTCCACGCCATTCGAGCGCACTCGTAATCGGGTCTGCGCAACGGGCACCTGCTGCCACCGGTGCTCTCAACGACGATGTCGACGAATGCAGCCGCACTCCCACCGCCGCTCTCGCTCGCAGCAGACCAACACCGCAGGCACCCGTTGAGGGGAACGGCATGATTATGATCAACAAAATAGCCGTGCTATTATGATCAACAAAATAGCCGTGCTAGTATTGATTTTTCTAGCACCGCCGATGCATCGTGGCCCGTGAGCGCAATGAAACTAGACAAGCTGTCGAATTAATAAGGAAGGGGAGTATCAAGGGGCAGCAATCAACAATCCTCTGAAAACTGCGCACCAACTGACACGCACCAACGATGGGCAGCGACGGCAGGAAGAGCAAGAAGGACAGGAAGGGCAGAAAGAGCGGCAGGGAGAAGAGGGAGAAGGGAAAGCGCAGACACGGCGACGGTGACAGTCCCCGCTTCAAAGCGCTCTGCTGCACTGGTCACTCACCTGCACAACCATCCCCGCCACGTCCACAGACTCCGCCAGCGACTCAGACCAGTCGTCAGCAAGCATTTCGTCGGAGGACCGCGCCAGGAAGCGCCAGAAGCGCAGGGAGGAGAAGGAGGTGCGCAACCCCGCACACACTTTAAACAAAGTCAACAAGCCCAAACTAACTCCACGACTCTCTCATGGCTACAGCTGCTCAAGCAGGAGCTCCTCGTACAAAAAGAGGCCCATCTCGCGGAGCAGATGGCCGCCCAGCTCGGGTACAGCAACAAGGACAACCCCTTTGGCGACGAAAAGTAAGTGCCTCTCCGTCTCTCTCCAATCACATTTCTGCGTGGGCGACCACATGTTTCTGCGGAAGACAAGGTGCGGGAAGGGGCGTACGCGTTTATGGGAACCCCTCTAGTCTCATCCCTTGAAATGCAGCCAATAACGATTGGAAAAAGAGCCCGTCACGCCTTGGCACCAAAAAACGCGCTGACAAACGTGTATCCATTTGCGGACCGTGCGCCCTGATACCGTCACCCCATCGCTACCTCCCAAAACATCACTAAAACGGATCCCTTTCGGGACATAGGTTGAATCAAAAGTTTGTGTGGGTCAAAAAGCGCGAGCGCGAGCTCAAGCAGGGCGTGTCGCGCGAGGACCGCGCGCAGCGTGACTTTCAAAAGAAGCACGAAGTGGAGGTGCGTAAGCCGTCCTTTCAAACCCCTCTTCTTGCTCCTTTTTGCATGGGTGGCTGGGCCCGCACGAGCAGACGGAACTGATTTACTCAATCTACAGGCAGAGCTCGAGCGGCTCAAGGAGTCGCGCAACCAGCGCGACCTGGACCTGCAACTGCGAGAGCAAGAAGCTGCGCGGCTCAAGCGCGAGCAGGACCGCGCCGCGCTGGGAGACTGGGAGAAGCGCGAGGATGTGTTCCACTGGCAGCAAGCCAAGACTCGGTAATGCCTCTACCCCCACAAACACACACGCGTTTCCTCCAATGCATTTTTGGCCGGCGCTGATTCCGAAACGTTTAGAGCAAAGATCCGCATCAGCGAGGGTCGCGCGAAACCCATCGACATCATCGCCGTGAACGTGAGCTTGGCAAGCGACGCAAGCCTCGCGCAAGATTTCAACGCGCTCGGCTTCGACATTGATACAGAAGAGCCTTATCTGATTTTTGCGAACCTAAACCTGGCAGAAACGCGCGAGCTGCATGCAGACATCCGGCTGTACATGGAGCTCGAGACGGTGGAAGAAAACAAGGCCTTTTGGGAGGCCATGCTCGTTGTGTGCGATGATGAAGTGGGGCGCTTAGAGCGGGCCCGGGACGTGGCGCGAGGCGGTGGCGCGGGCGGGAAGGGGGCGGCAAGGGGCATGTCTCGTCATGAGTTGGATGTGCAGGAGGACATCAAGGCCATGTTGGAGGGCAAGAGTTATGCGCAACTGCAGACGATTCAGGGCCAAGTGGAGCGGAGGCTGAGTGGTGAGAGTGGGCCCGTCGATGTAGAGTTTTGGGAAGCGGTCATGAAAGGTTGGTCGCTTTTGTTAACGTCGTGCGTATGACAACTCATCTCGCACCGGCAGCGCTTATTGTGTGGAAAGCCAAAGCGAAGCTGCGTGACATGCACAAGCGTATGCTCGAGGTGCGCCTGCAGCAGCTTCGCGACGCGAAAGACGCGCCGCGCCTCGTGCCAGGCCTCATCACGGGCAGCACGATCGCCATCAAGCCGTCGCAGAGTCATCTTGCCGGTGTGCTGCCTCCGTCTGGCGCCAGTTCGTCCTCCTCGGCGGCGGCGACCCCGCCAGGGGAGGTGAAGCAGCTCGGGCGAGGTCTGTTGGTGGGATCGAATGCGTTGGCGGCCAAAGAGGCTGCTGAGAAAGCGGCCAAGGCGTTGAAGGAGATGGAAAACGTGAATGCGGCGCGGGGTGGGTGGGATGAGGACTTGAATGAGATTCATCGGGGCGAGGAAGGTTTTGTGGAAAAGTATAATCCGAGCATGAGTCCTCTTTTGACGGAGGACTTGCTGAGAGAGGATCGTTACTTTGATGTATTAGAGGAAGAGGCGGACCACGAGGAGTTGGTGGGTTGTCGGCTGTGTTCATGTCTGAAGGGGTATGAGGCAACTGATTCTCCATTTAGATGAACAAGCGGCGGCAACTTCTGAAGGAGCTTGCTGAAGCAGCCGAAGCGAGCAACCAGAACCAGGCTGCTCTGGAGATGGAGGCGAGCTTCATCAAGAACGCGGCGGTCGAGATGGAAGAGGACGAGGAGGCGTTTATGGAGGAAGCGCGTGCGGCTGTAGACAAGACAACCTACCTGTGGCAAGATAAGTATCGCCCGCGCAAGCCACGGTACTTCAACCGCGTTCATACTGGATACGAGTGGAACAAGTACAATCAGACTCATTACGACAGTGATAACCCGCCGCCCAAGGTTTGTATGCGGCAGTTATTTGATGGAAGCTCATGATATGGAGGGCGGGGAAGAAGAAGACTTAACCGTCGTGTTTTGCAGGTTGTGCAAGGTTACAAGTTCAACATCTTCTACCCAGACCTGATTGATAAAACCAAGACGCCCACCTACAAGATTGAAAAGGACGAAGGGTATCCGGATACTGTGATTCTGCGGTTCATTGCTTCAGCCCCGTACGAGGACATTGCTTTCCGAATCGTGCGGAAGGAGTGGGAGTATAGCCACAAGACGGGGTTCCGATCAAGCTTTGATCGTGGAGTGTTACAGCTACATTTCCACTTCAAGAGGCAATTTTATCGGCGTTGAATCTCCGACAAAAATAACATATCCACGATTTTTATGTATTAATCTGTTCCCAAATGAAAGAAAAGCTCAAGTCGTGTTAAGTGGGGACGCAACAGGCCCCACCACCCTATCCCCCACGATTTAGAACATGACGCCAGGCTTTCCCAGGAGGGTTCCCTTTCCCTCTTGCACCTCCGTATCGTCCTCTTCCTCTTCGATCTCGTTGGACGCGGTCACGGCCGCATTGTGCTCGAGAAGGCGCTGTTTGGCGGCGGCACCGCGTCTCTTTGACTTTGGTGCGGGGACCTCATCGTCTTCACCGTCCATGGAGGCATCCAAGAGACCCTTGGAGATGAGACGTTGCTTTCCCTGATGGATCAAGAATAGCGAGGGTCAGTGGCTGAAAGACACGACAAGGTGGTGTAGGCCGAACCAGCTTCATGGCCTGCGCAATCAAATGCAGCTTCTTTTTACTCATTTCCGTGGGACGAATGAAGGCGTTGTTCTTGCCGAGTTTTGCGCGCCGCAGCACAACCTTGGACACGTCGCCCTCCACCTCGCCATTGTTGCGCGCGTCCACGAGCGAGTTCACATGCGCCACGTTGCTCGTCGGGTGCTGGTTCGTGCTCCGCTTGAAAGCTGGAGTCGGGGACAAACGGGGGGGAGGTGGGTATTAGTAGTGAGATATGGGGCCTCGTGAATTTGAAGGGGGTCGTGGGGGCCAGGGTCAAAACGTGGAGAGAGGATCACATCGAGAGGAGGACCGGGCCTCTCACCTCGCTTCTTGTCGCGCACGCCCTTCGTCAGGTTCTTGCGTACCTTGTTGATTTGGTTTTGGCCCATTGCGTTGGACTGTGGTGTGAACGGATCAGTCAGCAGGGATTCAGATGCGGTCGCTTCGAGGCATCGCAGGACCCAGCCACATGCACAGCGTAGACTGTGCTGTGGTTCGTGTCTGGGCCTGGATCCAGTTCCAGTGGAGGAGCTTCTCGCCGCTGTAAGACGAACCTGAGGAAAATATCTGGAAAAAAAGAAAGAGACCCCTATTTGCCTGCCCACTCTGGCCAATCCTTCTTTCCACATACGAGCGGACGGAGGGAGAGGAAACGGATCGGGAATTAAAAAAGGGATTAATAATAACGTGAAATTGCTACTGAGAAATGGTGCGGCTTAGACATTCAGGATCCGTGGAACACTGGACCACTCCAAGCGGCTGCGTGTCGTCTGTATACGTTGTGCGCAACTCTGCATCCGTGGGCGGAACCAAGACTGTGTTTGTCATGGTCCCTGGGAACCCAGGTAACGGGCTTGTCTTCACGATCTGAGCTGATCATGAGAGCCATTGGGCCGGCCATACCTTGCTGCGAATCCGACTCAGGTGTCGTCGAGTACTACGCCCAGTTTGCGGACGCTGTCTTCAACGCGGTGCGGCACCAGGCCCCGCGTTTGGACTTTGACGTGGTCAGCCTCTCTCACCCGGGCCACAGCTTTCTAGACCACCAGGATACGGCTTTCGATGGAATTCAGGGCACTCAGTCCGTGCTGGGATCATGGAACGCCTTCTTTGGCCAGCACGCTGCCCGTGCGCTCTCGCTTCGGCAGCAGATGGACCACAAAGTGGAATTGCTGGACAACATCAAGACGCTGTATCCGAAAAACACTCGGTACATCATTGGAGGTCATTCCATTGGGGCATATATGTGTTTGTGTCAACCGTCATCTCCAAAATCGCGTCCTTACTCCCCATAAACCCCCTTCCAAAACAGCGGTAGAACTGCTCAAAAACCGTCCAGAAAACGTGATTCAAACCATCTTGCTTTTTCCCACCATCAAAGACATTGCCGCAAGCAAAAAAGGTCGCGTCGTGAGCAAAGTCGTCCTCCCAGGAGTTCGCCACCTCCTCTCGGCTATCCTATTCTTTCTACGTTCCCTCCTTGTTGCCACCCCCGCCTTGCTCTACTTTATCGTGGCGCTCTTCACAGGAATGTCGGGTGACCCTCTCAAGATCACGGTCGAACGCCTCCTGCACCACAACTCTGGCCTGCATGCGCTCACGCTGGGCAACGACGAAATGAAGCGTGTCAAGGAGCTCGATGCGGAGACGATTGGACGTCATTTGGAGGATATTGTCTTTTACTACGGGCCCGACGACGCGTGGGCCGACGAAAGCTACTACAGGGACTTGTTGCGCGTCTTTCCAAAAGCGAATGCGCATTTATGTGATGATGACGCTCCGCACGATTTTGTAATTCACCACTCTGAGCTAATGGGGAGAAAGGTCGCTGGTTGGATATGTGACAAGGTGGCTGGAATGGACGCGGGAAAGACCAGCAAGTCAGAGTAGGAAGACATTGGCGGCAAGAAGTCTGCCAATGTGAAACGCGTCGTGCAAACAATTTTAGTTTTTGAAAAGGACTTGGAATAAAGAGAACCATCGAAAACTGAATCATGCAACTCCGCTGCATACTCCTGCATTCGCGACAACCATGTTCTTGGCGTTTTGTTGAGCAACCGCACGCTGTGCATTCACCGCCTGGAGGGAATCGTGCGAACGCGACTTGGCATTGTCCAGAATCACGATCATCTCATCCTTGTACATGCGGAAGCGCCTGAATCGCCGTAAAATGTAAAATTGCGTGGAAGCGCTTCATCATAGGTCTTGGGGAATAATACCAGCAAGTACTCAACTGCAATTCCTCGTTGACAAGTGCAAGCTTCTCGGCAATCTTGACTCCGTAGCCTGTATTGTGTTCCAAATGATGAGAGAGGATTATGAGGACCATTCATCTTACCTTGAATCTTGGCCGCCATATCGTCAACGGGAACTCTTCTCGAGGCTCTTGCACTCATGTACTCGTCCGTCAGCTCGAAGGCGCCGTCAAACGACTTGAAGTAGAGCTGGTTTCCAACGCGCAAGAGAGGCTCGACCACATCTTCACACTGATTTTCTGGAGTCTCTGACTGTTCGCGATCCTCCTTCATTTCCACGCGTTCATCGACTTCAGCCACTTCCTTGTTCTCGAGGATATCACTGTCCTCTTGGTGAAACTCGTTACTGGTACCTCCTGACTTTGCTCCATTTGTCCCGTACACACCGTCAATGTGAATGTCCTCAGCTTCCTCATATTCATTTTCGCCATTCAAACTGCCATCCTTACCATCCGTCAGCTCATGGCTTGGTCCATGGTTCGTAAAGAGTGACTGCTGAACAAACTCAAACCCAAGACTGTTTTGTGACGCGAGTGCGCCCAACATGTCCATGCTGTCATCCTCATCTTCACTCTCAGTGCCATGCACAGATTCCGCGCGACTCGACACCGCGCTGCCCTCACTGCTGGTGCTTCCTATGCTCCCATCCAAGCTCCTACCGTCGTCCGTGTCGAATATCGCGCCGCCGTCCTCGCCTATGAAAGTCCCCTCACCGTCCACGCTTTCATAATCCATCTCCCCTTTTTCAAGGTCACTTTCATGCAACTCAGAGCTATCAAATTCGGGGGCGTCCCGATGGAAGGACGTCTGCGTCTCAAACGAGACTCCCATCTCTGATGTGTCCGATTGTCCGTCATGCGCAGACGCATGGAAATATCCCGTTTCCTCACCCTCGTCGCGTGCATCCAAAGCAAGGTCATGGATCGAACGAATGGTGTCGGGATTGGCCCCGTCGACCGCCGCAAGCCCATCACTCCCATTCAAGTCCAGAGGCATGGAATGCGTCTGTGGGTTCCATTCTTGTGGGGGTATCGCTGCGCGTTCCGGTGTTGGCGCAGCGGGTGGTGCTTGGTGCATGCGCGGTTTCTTGCTTTGCGAGGACATGGGTGCATTCAAGGTGTTGAGGGAAGCAATAGAGCGGTGGTGTGAGGAAGAGGAGGAGGATGTTGGCGGTGGATGAGCGCGTTTGAGGGAGGCTGAGGTGGGCTTTCGGTGAATTGGGTCTCTTCTGTATTCTAACTCTTACCTGTCGCAGCGCGCGGTTGTGAGCTTCCAAGTTTCTTTGCTTGTGGGAGAGAGAGAGGTTGCGGCGCCGTTGGTTGGATAGGTGTGGTGGTGATGGTTGGCGGCATGCTATTTATTCTTTTATGGACAAGTTTCGGACACTT